>JAVQJD010098258.1:0-54658 GCA_036023655.1 Nannoperca australis | reverse complement strand
ATCAAATACAATACATTCAAACTAGCAATACCATCAGACTAGCAATATCATTTCACTATGATATTTTAGAATATGCTATACTTATATAAACAATGTGACGTTTAAGTGCTGTTGTATTCGTTTTATGTGTTTTATGTGTTCTTCACAGAAAATGAGCCACGGCCGATGAGTCTGAGGTTGAAAAAATGATTCATTGCATAATTTTTCTTTTAGTAAACATAGAAAACGGGTCCCACAGACCCCAACACCACACAAGCGTTAAAATGTTTGAGGTAGACTTGGGCAAAGTTTACAACAAACATTGGTAAATACTTTCTGATTCTGTTTTCTGCCCTGCCAAGAGACAGACACTAACCAAGTCTTCCTTTAAAGTTTTCTATACCATATACAGACACCAAATGGAGTATGTATGCCTCTTCTTAACATGTTATACTGACTATACTTTTTTATGTGTTTAAAAAAAACTCATACATTTAAGAGAAAAACGTACAAAGAAAGATACTAGAATATTTGTAATCAATTAGTTTTTTTTATATCCATGTAGTATATCTATACATTGTACTATATAAATACAGCCAGCACATCAACATTCCACCGTCTCACATACATTCTCGCTGTGGGATATCGCACAGAATCCACCACTGCTGCGGCACACAGCTGCATACTCTGTATCTGTCTTTTCACTCGATATCCATTTCCTTCTCCTGCTCTTCAGACTACCTTTTCAGCAAACAGATATAAAGTGCTAACATTCACAGCCTCATAAAGATATGTTTACTGTGCACTAAACATGAATCCTTTAATTTGTCATATGAAAATACAATATTATTTACATATAAAAGTTGAAAAGTCATAAGATAATGCATAGTATAAAATCCTACTGTAGCTGTGAGTGTGTTCTTTGACTCATTTCCATAGTTACTTGCTATACAACAGCACAGAATGCATTTCGATAAAAGTTCAGTTTATAATAGCAATTAACCAATTATTTAATTGCCCATTCTTAAAATGTAATTCTAGGGGCTATAGTTGAATGCATTTCAAATTTAATTTCCACTTGCTTATTGTAGTGATAGTTAAGAGGGAACAAATACATTCATAGACATCCTTGAGCTTATGAGGTTCTTATACCTATAAATAATGTTAGCTAACAATTGCCCTACTTACAAGGCCAGAAGCAACAGAGCATCCCATTGGAGAACGCTTTCTAGTTCAATATAAACTGGCATTGATTGAATCATATTGTAAAAGTAAGGTTAAACAATTGACTGAATTGTTACATAACAGTAGATTTAAAGAATCATGTAATGAGCTGCCACAAGACCTCTGGATGCAACTTTGATAATATGGACGTCTATAATAAAAGTAAAGCAGTTGAGGGAATTTCTTTTTGAAAATGACAGCCAATCAGGGTAAAAGTGCAAAACAGGTTCTTCATTTTTCTTAACAAGTTTAAACTAAAGCATGCAAGACTATTTTCTGATTGCATATGGATTAAAATGTGTCTCATTGCATGGGAAAGTAGTCCTCTATCAAAAGTTAATAGTTTGAACAGCTCTCTTAACCTCTTCCTGAAAACTGAAATTAGTGTGAAATTAGTAGCTTTACATCAGGAGACAGTGTGTCATCTTCATGGTGAAGCAATTTAATTGAGGTAGGCCAAAAAAGATGATTTCAGAATTGGTGTTATTAACTTTTGACACTTTACATTCTGTTTAGACAATTTATGAGAATGGCTAGACAGGTAGTGTTAAAATTCCATACACCTAGATATAAACCTGTGTCATCAGCATAACAGTGAAACCTTTTTGTTTGCTTTTCATATGTCCACGTAGAATCGTGCATGAATACAGTCAATGTCAAAGAATTTTAACTGGATTGAAAGGGTTGATATTGTTGTAAATATTTTCTAAGGATGGAATAGAACTGAGTTAAAACTTATTCTGAGTGCAGTGTTTAAAAAATATACTAAACCAGTGGCCAGAGTGCTATCGATAATATATAATGTACAGGATGCTAATGTAATACGGAGGGAAACAGGTGAAGGGCTTCACACAAGTCACAGTTCAAGCAACATGGGAGAAATGACTTAAAAACACTCCATCACAGTCAAACAGTCAGTGGCAGTTTGGCCTCTGTCAGGGGTATAGTTTATGTTAAAGAATATTAAACATTTAAAACACATGAACACATTTGTCAAGGGAGGCTTCATTACAGCGACTATAAGGGAGGTTAACAAGTGAGTCAATAATATTGAAAAGCACCCTAGAGTTAGGATGGATCGTCAAAATGAGGTCAGATTAATAAGCCACTTTTGCTTCCTTAACTGCTTCCTGATATTTCAGCATTAAATCCTTCACTAATATTGTGGGGCACTACCAGTTTATCAGCCACCTATTCGCTTTTGGCTTTTCTACATTTATTGTTCATAACCTGGGTATCATCTACCCAAGACCAGGATATTTATCTTGATGTGTTTGGAATAATGTTTAGCTGTAAATACTAGTTATATTGCTGCTCAGCCCAACTGTAAATCAGAATGCACTTCATTTTTCAGAAGAAGAACAGATATGCATGGTTTTGTTCACGTGGCTGTGGGGACGACACATATTGACCATTATACAGAATCACACATGTTAACCTATAATGAGAGGACAAGACCTCACGTGCAATACAAGAGAATTGTGCAAGAACCACTATGATCAGTGGACTGTATTGCACTATACAATAGATAGTGGTTTACTATAGACGGAATTATGGAGAGTCCTGGAGGTAACGTTGTGTTGGTCCAGTTTGATATACAGTAGTTATGAGTTGCATGAAGTAGCATTAGTTGGTGTTGATTTGTTTAGTTGAAGAATGAGGCAACCAAACCTGTAGCTCTTGTTAGGCTGCAGTTAATTACGATTTGGATACGCTTCTATCGGGCTTGAACAAGGCCACCAAAAAGGCTTAAGTAAAAGAAATGATGAATTACAAAGCATCTCTCTGCCAGTGCTGGGTGTGCATTGACTGCTGCACAGCTGGACACACACATGAGCACACACTCTTTCTGGCATACATCCGCACCTTCACACACTTCACTGATGTTCCGCAATAAATATTTACGGACGCTTCCTGGCAGCCAGATAGTGTCCTGGAAGCCAGATGTAATTTACACATCTTTTTGATGCCGCCTCATTTTGCATTACATTGAAGTAGTGAGGGAGGGAAATAAGTGGTAGAGTCGTCTTAAGTTTGTGTGTGGTTGTGGTGCTCAGCAGAGACCAAACTTTTTGGCATGTAAACCACAATGGTCAAACTTTAATAAGCAGTGGGCCACGAGCCAAATGATAATCATGTTGCTCACTGATGATCATGCACAATTATGACAGGCCTCTTACTGAAATTTGATTATAATCAAGATATTTACCTTCTACTCAAAATATCTTGTTGACTCAATCAACAGAATATGTTTACATCCAGAAGATTTCCATAATTTGAATCTTCTGCGGCTGTTTTTTGCTTTCTTGTACGAATCAAAATTTGTCTCATGTGGACTACTTTTGTGCACTTTGTGTTTGTTGTCTGTCTTGCTGTAGCTCAGGCACAGTTGCATTAGGTTGGGCCACTGAGCCACCTGAAGTCTGTTGCCGATGAACTGTCCAAGGCAACATATGGAGCCCCAAACAGACCTGGGGCGGATCAAGAGCCATCCAAAAGTTCATTAATAATCTATATTATCCATATCTCTCTGCCTCTATCCCTGCACCTGTTATCCTCCTCTCCCCAAATCCAACTTCCTCTCAGATTAATAGGCAAGGTGGCCATTAGTATCCAACTAAGGCTTTGGTACCGATGGGGGATGCAGTTAATTTGGATAATATCACTGCCACATGTCGTCAACAACAGACTAACAGGAGGCAGGATTCAGAGAGTGGGCTGCTCAGCTCGCTGTCTACTGCCAGCTGTGAGGTCTGGATGAACCTTGAACAAAGAGTTGTCTCTCACTCCCTCTCTGTCTCTCTCTCCCTCTTAATGTTCTCTCTGCAGCATCTGTGTTACCTGGCACACACACATGCCATAAATAATACCTGCACCAAAATATGCTGGCCCAAAACGAAAGGCTTTAATGAAGCTTAAGGGCAAGGGATGCCACCGAAGGGCATGAGCTGATAGATTGGGTCATAGCTTTAATTGATGTTTATTGCAGATTGCAGGTGCTTCCAGAATTAACTTAAAAGGTGATTGGGCACAGAAGAGGCGCTCTCACTGGTTCAGCTGTTGAATTACAGTAAGGCTGCGGAGGCACAGGTGGCAAAACTTCAAATGGCCGAGCCGGGGGCAGGCAGACAACACCCAGCAAATTGCCGACATTGTCATGTTCAGTGTCACAGCATGGCTGACAGGGTCTGTGGAGCACACCAGTGTTGGCAGCAACAAGAGCATGCATGCGTGTGATACTATAGTTCTGGATTAATGAGAGATAAAACCAAGCCAGAGAGCATTGTCATTGCAACCCACAATTCATCAAACACCACATGAAACTTGTAGCAGGCATCTCGGCGTGCTTGTCGCTGACACAGCACATGGAGTTTTGTGTCTTTGCGCTCCTTGCATATTGTAGGGAATTAGTTATTTACAAAACGTAGTATACATACCACGGGAAAACACCACCATGAATGACTGTGTTCTTCTTCTGTGTCTTTTGGCTTGATGCAGTGTGTTCGGCAGCTGCAGCAGTATGTGGTGGCCAGCAAGGCCAGACCAAGACAGTATTATCCAGTGCTAATGAGAGACAGTCTTCCCATGAGGCTAGCAGACATGTAGCAGGGTTCAGAGAGATGAATACGAAACCCATGGGGGGTTCATCCAATTACCGAACAAACTTGTTATGGTGTATTCAATTAATTTCTCACAGATTCTCGATTAACACTTTTTAGAAGCTATAAATCTGTAGAAACCTGAGATAAATTTGGAAATTTCATTTTTTATTTAAAAGTATGTGTTACATGTTCGCTGATTGGAAGAGAAAGAAGCTTCTTAACACAATTGTTGTTTGTTAATATGCATTTCACAATGAGTGAGTCGTTATATTGTATTGCTGTAAGCCTCTGTAGAGGATAGAAGATGAGTGTCTGTTTACCTGTTGATACACACTTAACACCAGTGTCTTTGTATCACGGTAGCGCACAGATAAAAGCAAAATACCATTTCACTGGTGTAGCTGTGTTCTAATCCCTCAATTACCGTTGTGCATTTTTCCATCTACACATTTCGTGGCCTATACAAAATCCAATAAGGGAGATTTTCACAAGTCAAGTGTGTTGTTCAAGAAATTAGATTAGATTTTGAACCCGTGACAAATTCCTTAGTTGTACCTGTCAAAAGTGAAGGCTCCCTGTTGGCCCTTATCAAATTCAGTGAATTCATTTTCTCTCCAGGTATAGGACTCATGCTGGTGGAGGTTATTATTCTGTTTGTTTGTCAGCTTGTGATTTTCTGCTACCAGGAGGAGGAGTGGCTGCTTTGCATCCAGTGCTTGTGGTCTGCTGCCACCTGTTCCTTCATTACCTGGCCACATATTACTCTTTATTTATGTGGATAGAAAATCTTGATCCGTGTGGGGGATGACACTCTGAAATCTGCTTTTTCTGATAGATAGATAGATCTAGTCAGAATACATCCACTTGAGATGTGAGGATATGAAATTCTCCTGTTCAGGGGTAAGGATAAGAGAACATTCTATTTTTATTTTTTTATTTTAAAGGAGATATGTTTGGCTTTTATGTTATGAAAGTCAGAAACACTAGGCTTTGACATGAGTGGCAGTGCTGACAACACCTGCAGAGGCTGTTGTAGTGCTTTAGTGCTGCTGCCAAGGCTGTTCAGTGTAGACACTGAAGACTGGGTCTCCTCCCGTGTTGTTGTCTACAGCAGAGCACTCTGCTGAGAGAAGCAAGACCAGGCCAGACTCTTGAGTCATGGTGCAGTGAGTACAGGCAGCCTCGGGCTTTCACTGTCCCAATGCTCACAATGCATTCTTCATGAGGTATTAAATGATAGTAAAAATACACACACAAAACACAAAATGAATGTGATCTAAATGCCAGGGCCCCATGCTGTGGGCAGACTTGAGCAACAACGCTGGATAACGCTGGAGAAGATGTTTGCTCAGTGCCAGCCTCATTGCATCCAACAGCCCAGTCCCTTCAAGTGGCCCACAAAGTTAAGAAAGAACTGAAAAAGGTCAGGAGGTGGGATGAAATGAAATTAAAAAGGAACAAAAGTGTGCCATTAATGCCGCCATGTTGGAGTGTTGATTTAACTAATTGAAATAGCATCAAGGGAGAAACACCAGATGGGTCTTCTCTGGCCTGAGGTGGGGTGCTGGCTGGCTCTGATAGTATCCCATCTGAGAAGCACTGTCCCAGGGGTCCATGCTGATGCCTTCCTTCATTCCCCAGTCTCTTTCTCTTTCTTATCTAAAGCCAACACATTCTCTTGGTTATGTTAATAGAATGTTTGTAAGACACGTTTCAGAAGGGGTAGTTGAATGGTTTACTTGCAAAGCTTCTGAACAACGACTTGTTCATTTTTATTTTGTTTTTTTTGCATGTTGAAAATGCATATTTGTCTTTTATAAAGAAGAAAATGTGATAAGAGGAAATACAGTAGCTGAGAGGAGGACAAGGCTCTAGAAAATGGTGACTGATGTTAGAGTAATGTTGAAAAAAATCAATAAAATGTGCAGATATTATGTAAGGTTTTTTGCAGCAGCAGCCATGACTAACCAAACCACAAAGCATTTGTCCATCCTGGAAAACTGCCCTCTGTGGAGGAAATCTGGAAAATGAAGTCTCTGAAACAACAAAGTCTTTTGAGTATTTATTAAGCTTTCTGCGCAGAAAGGACCAACTGTTGTACACACAAAGGGTGTCTGACAACAGAGGGTACTGAGGCCTCTGGTGGCCTTGTATTTATCCAGAAAAAGCAATGTAATTAACAACATTCCTCCCCATATTGTGTCCTTTGAAGTTGGCACACCCAAATAAACCAACAAATATATGACCCCACGTGATATGTATTGACCATATACCTTCACTCAATTAAAGTTTACTTTGTTTACAGGAAACACAGACCCAAACAAAGGAATTCTCATGTCCTGTAGTCGCCATTTGAAAGGGCAGTTTAGGGTCATGCATCAGATTTTTCCTCCACACCTCTCAATGGCACTATTGCTTAGCTGTTCCTGTTTAAAATTTCATGAAGCGTTTACAAAAATAGGGCACAGTTTTTGTATGAATTAGTATGAAACTGAATGAAGGAAGGTTCCACAACAGTAAGACTGAGACTGTGTTAGTTCGGTGGCTGAATACACACTCGCTTACTGTGCAGTTGTACCATTCAGCTTTATGAAGTGGAAGTTTGTTTGTTTCTATGATTTTCTGTTTGGATAGCTCTTCTAGGGTAACATACCTTCTGTAAGTAGCACTCGATCTTAAACATGGACCTGTAGAGAAACTTGGTCTGGCTGTGTCAACTTCAATTTCTTATTTCTAATTTCTAATTTCTTACAGAGTCTTGTGCACAAGAAACTGGTGAATGCTGCATCACTGGCACTGGTCAGCTTCATCCTTGTGTCCCCTGCAGTTCACTTACATTTTTGATTTGTAAACCCACAGAAAATATGGAAATCCAAATCAAAGCCTGAATTTGTACTGACCCTGTCAGGATGAGACATTTTGTGAGAGATGAATCCAAGTTGTGATTATGGAGTCCTTTTCTCCCCATGTCTTTGCTTTTATGATCTTACTAATCATATCCTGACTGCCCCCTGGCTGCCTGTGTCCTTCTGTCCTGGTGGTGATCCGTGCTCTTTCCCAGCATGCAATGCCTGTAATTAAATAGGAGCCTGGTCCTCTTGACGGCTGCTTTCTCTGCCTGGCAGCCTCCTCATCCTCTCTCTCTCTCTCTTTGTCTTTTTCGGTCTCTCTTTGTTTCTCTCTCTCTCTTTCTCTCCCTGCATCTATCTTTATGTCTCTCACTCACACAGAGACACTCTCTCTTCCTCTCTCCTTGCCGGGATGTCACATGAGAAACTGACTCTGGTCTCTGTCTCTTAAATGATTTAATTGGATGCAAACTCAGGAGCACGGACATCAATATGGAACTATATCTGCCATAAGGCAGAGCCATTAGTCAATACTTCGCCCTCCACATGCCGAAGGCTTTTGTCAGACCTAATTACCCAGTGCTGTATTCAGTGGAGCTTCACCAGTGAGGGACTGGGACTCCTGTGGGATTTTTTTAGGATCACAGTTCACTCCCAGTGTACACAGTGGAGTTGGAAAGTTCACAAAAGTAAATATCACTCACTATTCTCTTCCATTTAATTCTGACAGCTAAATGACTGCAGGCACGAGAGGTGCACATTCACTTCGACTGGTTTCTTTGACTTAGAGATATTAGGTCTGAAATGCTGTGTACACTGGACACCAGATGGCAGAACTGAATGACACGCTCACCAGTGTTTCTCCTTTGTGGTGATGTAAAGGACTGACTGACACTCATGTTTTTAATAAAATCAGTTTGGTATACTGATACAGAACAGCTTTACACCTTTTTTTTATGGAGCCAACATTTTGTTGTCGGTCATTTCCCAAGGGCAACACACGTTGTGGGAACGCTCTTTTCAACAACACAATAAAAGCATTCGATAACCTTGTTTCTAAATGGCCTATATTTAGGTTAGTGACATTGATAGTGTTCAGTATGTTCATATACTGTATTTGCACACTTCCAGTTAAACCATTACACATTAACTAGAGCAACTTGCTGGGCATATGTAACAATGTCAGTCAGTGACATCAGTATGGATGATATCGATATTTTCACTTTGGTCAAAGCTTGCTGTTAGCTTTGGGAAATTCATATCAGATTTCAAAACTGCTGTTAGAGATGTGTATTATATGTGTTTTTGGGTGGTCCTCCTTTAGTTTATCCCAGTGAAAAACTATATAATCAGTGTAAGGATGTTCACACAGACAGTTTTGGCTAACAAACACCAGCTCATTAACTGGTTGGCCAGCTGAAGTGACAGGTGCAATCTTCAAAATGCTGCTGATTGAAAGTACCCATGGTAGTTGCAAAAGTTGGTAATTATTAGTTGTCCTACTTTTTTTTTTGCTCATTTGTTTAATGTTTATTTTCTTTTGTTAATCTTCAGGCAGACATTTAAAATAATGATAATACTAGTGTTCACAAGTACTTTTTATGAAGTCACACATCAAAAGAGGAAGTTCAAAAACTACAAAATATTGTATAAATATGGAAGTTTATTTGCATATTACACTAATCTTGTAAATATATGTGTCCCTCCAGGGTGCCTCGTCCAGTCTGGTGGTCAAGTTTGCAGACACTGATAAGGAGAGGACCCTGCGCAGGATGCACCAGATGGCGGGCCAGCTCGGCATCTTCAGTCCCATGACCATCCAGTTTGGGGCCTATGGCGCCTACTCTCATGCTGTAAGTCTCAGCCCGGCGGGGGAGGAGACGGTGAGCTTTACAAAAAAAAAACTGTTGTGATTTGAGGTTTTAACTCCCTATCTCTCCCACTAGGCATGTGACACTCCCAGCGAACAACTCCTTCAGTGATTCACGCTATTAAATGGCTGTTAGAGTCCAACTTTACAGATGCTTTACAGAAAATGCTGCACTGCTTTTTATAGTGTGTCTTTTTATCCCTTCATTTGTCCAGAGAAGCTGCTCATCATGTATGCTCAGCAACACACTGTTTTACTTTCATGCAGTTGTAAGCATCCATTTCATATTCACTTTCCATTCCCACATTTCTTGACTTGGTTTGTGAATTTAAACTGCCAAACCCAAGCTCGCCTTTTTAACATTTCATCTACTTACACATATGCCTTTACACTCAAACAGAGATGCACGTCATTACCCAGAACTCACACCCGCTCACCCCCTACCCCGGTCCATGCCAGCCCACCCCACCCCTATTTCATATTCACACATGAAAGTCACAGCCTGGGTTAGGAGTCTGTGAGATTTTGCACTCACACAGTAGCTAACAACTCACCCTGACAGGTGAGAATCGCCCACTCATGCACAATGTCTCCACTAACTCTGCCACCGCAGACCCTATTTGTCTCACACACCTATACATAAAGAACACTGTACATATAGATATACATAGAGTCCAGCTTGCTAAACTCATCTCGCCGCCTAGCCTTTATATTGTGTCAGTATAATGAGCACAAGGCCAGAACGGTGTTACAGTAGATGGGAAGCAATGCTACAGGGCAACACAGACCCCTCTGCTCAAGAACAAGACATGGGCCAAGCAAACAGAGATGTGAGAGTAAACATGCTTTGGTCCTACGGCTATTTCACCCTCCTTTCCTTTTCTGTCTTTTCCTCCATCCCTCCCGCAATCCGCCTCTCTCCCCACTGCTCTTTAATCCAACAGCAGATGATACAACAGCAAGCAGCCCTGATGGCAGCAACACAAGGGTCCTACCTGAACCCCATGGCAGCCATCGCTGCCGCGCAAATGCAGCAAATGGCAGCTTTCAATGTCAACGGCCTGGTGGCTACTCCCATGACACCGTCCTCAGGTATACACTAACAGGCACACGCACGCATGCACTAACTGGCACGGGTGCAAGAGCAGAGGCACATGCAAACACACACAAACACACATGCAAGGCTTCTCTCTCCATTTCTCACTGCTGCCCTGGTACATATTCATCATTATCAAGAATTAAAGAAGGAGAGGTAATATGGTCATTCAAGGCCTTTCTGCTTTTGCCCTTGTTAAATTTTTTTTTTCAAGATGTAGGCTTCATTTTTGAAAAAAAAAAAAAGCTGACATTGCCAGCGTTGAATTAACGGAAGCGGAGCCTTATACTGAGTGAGGCATGATAGGAGAAGATGTACAGCATTCCTTGACACTCATTTGCAGCCACATTATAGTCTCTCTCTCCTCCTCTCTTTCATTATCTCGCTCTCTCTCTGTCTGTTGCTCTCTCCCTTTGTGTCTCTGTGACAGTGTGTGTTTTCTGGGAACACAGCCAATCCGATGACTTTGGATGCAGAGTCCTTGGCTTATACATTATAAGAGCAAAGATTTGTGTGAGATAATCCCGGACCCCAGTCTGAACTATCTTTTTGGCCCTTGTCATGAGGAGCTTTGATGGCTCGACACTAAGTAGGCAGGCCGCCTGAAGGCAGGGTCAATGCAAATGTATTAAATAAAGTGGCTTGACGCTGTACCTGGCATTTGTAATCCACAAGTCCTACATATACCAGGTAATGCCTATCAAACATAATCCTACATGACTTAAATGTCCTTCACCTGGATTAGAAAAATAATAAAAATTCATCAGCACAAAAGGGCACTGACAAGGTGACAGACTTGGAATATCACCATAAGGAGAAAGGCTGTTAGAAAATGAAGCAGGCCCCTGTACATTATACTGTACATTGTGGTATCTTGTTGTAAGTCAGCTTTTACCACTACATTTTGTAGCTTCAAAGTGTAGTCATGTACCCCAAGCGTAAAAATATATGCCTTTAAAAAAAGGTAGGTATACAAAAGGTCTACAGCTGATTAAGTGCCTTTTCCCATGCACAACCTTTAAACCTTAATCAGTGTGCTACTTTGACTTATTTTAGAATCTGTACCAATTGAATTGGTAGCAATTTGTACCAAACTACCTTTCATAGTTGGTCGAAGGGCATGCATTTTGTACTTATGAGGGCCTATTATGTGCCTGTTATACAGTAGTACATCTGTGAGAAAATTTCAGTGCAAAAATATACTATGTACTAGCACGTGAAGCGTGCAACCTGCAGTTTCCATAATGACTCTGTATCTATTTGCAGGCACCAGCACACCCCCGGGCATCTCTGCCACAGCCGTGCCCAGCATAGCCACCCCTATCGGGGTCAATGGATTCAGTGCCCTCCCGCCTCAAAGCAACGGGCAGCCCACCTCTGAGCCCATATACACCAATGGTATTCACCCTTACCCAGGTGAGCCAATTAAGGCCTACATAAAATAAACATGAGATTTATTTGTAACATCTACTGTCATGAGACTGCTGCTCTGACGCTGACACTTTGCTTCTGGTATTGATGGTGATCTATGAATGTTTGATTGTTCTGGTGTTGCACTTGATCTGAATAAGAACATCACCTAATTGCCAAAATGCGAGTTCAACATGTCAGTTGCGACAAGCTGAAATATATCACATGGTACTGTTCAAAAGTTGACAAGAGTCCTCTTTACTTCACACTCTCAGTCCATCTTTTTCTGATTTGAAGTGTTTAAGGCTTGAGGGTCAATCAACAGTGTCTTTGCCAGATTTCTGAACAGCCAGGGCTAGTATCATGATGAATCCATCAGTTCATCCATCAGTCCATTATGGTTAATTTGATGTGTCTCAGCCCGTCCTCAGCTTCTTAATGTTGTCTGGTACTGATTCCTGAAGAATTGACAGACACACACTCCCTGTTTCTGCATTATGCAAAGGCAGCTGCAATTGTAATGAACTACAAAGTGGTTTGTTTGGCATGTTGTTAATATTTGATGCAAACATCTGGGGCAAACAGGCATTTTGAAGAACTGAGATATGACAACCCAAATTTCTCCCACTCCCTGTGTGATCTTACTCCCGATGGTTCTCTACAGCTAAGCCAATTTCTGTCTTGCTCTTTAACATTTTCTGTATGTCTTTCTTTGTCTTTGTGTCTGTCTTGACCATACCCCATCCTCTCTTTGTCTCTTTTGCTTCCATTTTCCTCATTGTCACCCCCCTTTCTCTGGCTCTCTTTTTGTCTCTCTGCAGCACAGAGTCCAACGGTGACCGACCCTCTCCAACAGGCTTATGCTGGTGTCCAACACTATGCAGGTGATCTGTCTCTCCTACCTCCTCTACTCTCTCACTTCCTCCATCTGTCCCTCTCCCCTCCCTTTCTGTTTGTCACTTCAGTAGACACTATGACAGGTAGAGATAGCTGGACGACCAGCCAATTTCCTCCCGGATTAGGCTACTTTACATTAGGATTGCAAAAGGGTTTTAAGTTGACTTGATTATACACCCACACAAAAAAAAATCTTAATTCCAAAAGTACACAGAGAGCTGAGAATCTGAACCTGCCATTTCCTCCTACATGAGAGATGACATAGACCTCTTATAACCACTGCTTTCTGCCTGACATCAGCTCTCATTAACACGGTGTAAGTCTCCCTCTCTTTCTTTGTGTCTGCTCAGTAGAACCGCACTCCACTCCCCTTTTGCCATACTCTTTGTGTAGTGATCCACCAGCCAAATGAGCCCAGGCTCACAGTCATAATGCAATGTTTTAATGCAATGTCTAGAGGACGCAAATGAACAATGGAGTAATGATTTGAGTTTTGTTGTGTCAAATATGAAAATGGAGATGTGAAAAATTCCACTCTGGTTCTCCCTTTGCAACAGCAGCCTACCCTGCCGCCTATGCGCCAATCAGCCAAGCGTTCCCCCAGCAACCAACCATCATTCCCCAGCAACAGAGGGAAGGTAAGAGCGAGCAAACGCGCCCACCCAAGATAAAAGGTGATAATTGCCATGTTCCATTCTAATGTAGCTGCGCTGCTTTGAATTAGCGAGGGAGGGAAAAAGCTGGCTGGGGAAAATGTGAGAAAAAGGCTCCCCATTTAAAGAGAAGAACATTAGCAGTGAGATGGAAAGTTACTCTGTCATTATTCAAAAACTGCACTAATTCAAACTCTCAGTGTTGGACTGCTTAATCAGTCCATTACAATGTGTTTAAGTGGTTATAAATATTCATCAGATTAATTAGCTGCATGCATAATCATTTATTACCATTCCTAGTGTAGTGTTCGCTCTTATGCCACAGCATCAGATGTAATAAAGCATAGGATATACTGTGATGGTAAATCACTCTGTTTGACGCAATTCGTCAGTCTCAATTATTCATCTATATGATTGTATGAGACAGTGTAGAGAAACGTGAATATTCAATATTTGAAACTGAGTGTTTTCAACATTGCCTAGAGGAAAAGTTATTTTATGTTTGCAAATGTTTCAGCAGTGTGAGTGCATACCAGGGTGCAGAACTGTAGGGCTAAAGTATAGATAGACACAAACTCAGTCTCACATGTGAGCGGCTTCTTCACTTTACATGCAGGCATAATGTCACATTATAGGAAAACATACAGTTCTTAAGGACATCCCATCTCTCACTGCTACCTTGGAACATTTGAATCATTAGCAAGAATTATAGAAGTCGTGTTAATGCATACACACTCAGAAACAGCCACACACATTATTTATCTAACACACACACGCACGCACACGCACGCACACACACACACACACAGAGCTATTCTTGGTTGAGCCAGTGGCCTGTCTGAGTTCTGGCCTCCTCTGGGTTTTGGCTGCTTTCCCAGCCTGTCTCAGTCCACTGCCACAGTCTGCAGCCCTGCCATTTAACAAGAGACACCTAAACCTGAATACACAGGCACAGCCAAGCCTCAGCTTCAACCTCCCTCTGAAAGTTGACAATTTCAACAATACATTCTCCCGGTTTGTATTTGTGTGTGTGTGTGTGTGTGTGTGTGTGTGTGTGGGTGTGTCAACAAAGAAAATCTCACCAAATCCAAAAATATAATTTTAACCAGACAAATCTTCACTGTTTCCTTTGGAAATATCGTGTTATGCTCAAAGGAATGCAGTGCTCTCAAATGCTTGTGGTTAAACAAAAAATGCCTCAATTGATCAACGTAATCACTGCTGCAAACTAATTGGTTTTAAAAACAAGATACAGTATCAAGGTTTTCCCTGCATAGAGAATTTGAAGGTCGCCCCTTTGCTCAAGCTTCAAGACAACTTTTCCAAATCTGTCCGTATTGGGGATAATAAGACCCATTTCAAGAGCACTGGGTTAAATGCATCACTGCTGACTGTAGTTGCATAAGCAGAATCATTTCAGGGTGGTCTCAGGTGAAAATCAAAAGCCTGGTGCCTACATTAAACACAATGCAACTCTAACTGCCAACACTTCAGTCAGAAAGCCGTGTGTGTTATGCTAATAGCAGCTAATGGAGCCTCGAGCCCCTAGCCTCAAGCAGAATAAGAAGCGGGCTTCAAAGGTCTGGTCTATCTAACTCCACACAGCAAGATATTTTTCGCTTTCAAACTTGTAGTCTTCAGCCCCAACCATCACTGCAAATGACATGTCTTGAGGCAATTTATCAGATTTCACACACCTGGCCCTGGAGCCACAATAAGCTTATTTATAACTTTTTTCACATTATGTTCTAGTAAACAGACTTTGATGTGTAAAATCAGTGCAATTCCCCTTTCAATTCTGCATATGTGAATCATACCAAAATGACTTCTCATCCTTATCTGTGCATACAAGCCATACAGCCACGTGTTTGGTATGAATAATGTAGCCAGATCAACTTGTCAACATGCACTTCCAGATGATTTTGTACTTTGTGTCTCAGCAATATCCCACTATGGACAACACATTAGATATACAATTTAAGCACCGTAGTATAAGAAAAGACTTAAGTTTGGCAGCATTTTTGTAACAGATGAGGACGTCAGTTAAAAGTCTTCATTGCAACATTTATTCTTTCTGAATAATTTATATATATTAACATTAACATGATTTCTTTATATATATACAGTAACAGTCAACAGTTTGGACACACTTTCCCATTCACTTGAACTTTTGATTGGTACTGTATATATATATGTATATATATATATATATAATAATAAACTTTATTCATATAGCACTTTTCAAAACAAGGTTACAAAATGCTTTACATGGCAAGAAAGAAATGAAATAAAACAAAACAACAACAATACAACATTCAGTGTATAAAACTATTTCAAGTGGTAATTAAAATAGCTAAAACACACTACAAAGATTATAAAATTTACAGTCAAATAAAATCAGCAAAGGCTTTCTGATAAAATAATGTTTTAAGAAGAGATTTAAAAGATTTCACTGAGTCGGCCGACTTGATTTCCTCAGGTAGATCGTTCCAGAGCCTCGGGGCCCTTACTGTAAACGCTCTGTCCCCTTTCTATATATATATATATATTTATTTTGGTCATGGTTGGTGTGATAACCTTTTTGATTTAGGTAAAACCATGTGCATGTAACAGCATTCTTTGTTGGGTAAAAGTGCAAGCGGTCTACATGATGTATGACTGTATGATTTTATACTTTGCTTTTATCCAATCAAAGGGTAACTGATTTACAGTTGTTCAAGAACAGCATCTCCTTTTCTCCACACAGCCAAATAGACATACTTGCATATTTGGAGGCAGCAGAATTAAAGTTTTAAGGCAACCACCAAAAAAACAAAAAACAAGTGGTGTTATGTTTGTGAAGACTAGTGAACAACCAACTGTCCTTACACCAGTTGTAGACATTTCTTTCCATCAAACAAACCACTTCTTTTCAAGGCACAAATTCTCTAAGACACCTAAATCTAAACAGACAGAGCTGAGATTCAGCCTTTAAAAATCCTGGGGTGTGTGTGTGTGTGTGTGTGTGTGTCCTCTATCTCACCGAGGCATAGCAGCACTACAGCCAGCCACCACTGCAGCCCTCTTATCAGCCTTCTCACCAGCCCCAGTCTCATCTCGTCATGCTATCACCCTGAGCAATGAGACAGGAGAGAATGCTAGCCAGGCAGCCAGCTTCAAGCATACTGTCCCTGAGTCCATCACATCTCTCTCCCTCTCTCTCTGTGTCTACAGTTTGCTCTCTCTCTCTCTCTCTCTCTCTCTCTCTCTCTCCAGTTCATTCCTCCCTTTATCCAGATTGGCCTGTACAATATGTGGCAGCTGGGTGGATGAGTGTGGAGGGATGGAGAGAGATTGTAAGACAGTCTTACTGTCACACAGTAATTGGGACAAAAACTTGGCTCATGCTCTGCCTTCTCCTCCCCTCTCTCTTCCTCTCTGTCTCAGAGTTTCTCTTTCTTAACATAACCATCTTAATCTTTCTCTTTCAATCAGCCTCTCTGTGTTTTTTTTTCCCTTCTCCTGTTGACTCTGTTTTTATCTCTGGCTGTTTTTCTCTTTTATTCCTATCTCTGCATCTCTGTGGCTGTTTACATTGTGCACTGCTATTGCCAGCACATTTTCTGAAAATAATCATAGTCAAATTTAACTGTATAATAAAATTCATTGGAGTGCCAACTATCTATGTAGTTATTATGTGAAATGGGGTTCTTGGAAGGATTCAAATGGAAGCCACAAAAAGGGGTGTCCTTCTAAGACTTCAAATAACGGGATTACTGAGTGTGTACCAGGGCACAATAACACATTTTAACACAACTAATATTTTACATCATCAGAATGTATTGTTTACATGGCTTGTCCTGCTTGCTTTACTGAGTAAATTTTCCACCCATGTTATTATGGTCAGTCTTTCTCTCAATAGGCATCCCCTGTTTATGCTCACATGTAACTCTCCTGTTGTGTTTCTTTCATCGCCAGGGCCAGAGGGTTGCAATCTGTTTATTTATCACCTGCCCCAGGAGTTCGGAGATGCGGAGCTCATGCAAATGTTCCTGCCTTTTGGCAACGTCATCTCTGCCAAAGTCTTTGTGGACCGCGCAACCAATCAGAGCAAATGTTTCGGTGAGTCAAAAATCGACGGTGAAGAAGGTCTAAAAAAGAACTATTGAAATGAGCAGAGCGATGCACTCCTGCTCCCTGGCACCATCGCACATGCAGCACACTGTTTCTAACATGATGGTGGGAAGTGGGGACACTCAAAAAGCCTAAAATCACACAGGCCAAATCTGCGATTAATCCCTCATCTCGCTACTGACTGAAACCCTGTCTATCAATCAGTACCCACCTCCTCTTCTCTGCCATACCCAGCCTTTTTTAGTCAAGAGAAAGGCATTTTCCCAGACCCCCCCTCCCTGAGTCCTCCAGCCGGGCAGCCCAGCAGCATCCCGCCACCCCTCCCTTACTCATCTTTCGCCTCCCACACAGCAAACCAGTTCATCAGGGTGGAGGCAGTGCAGGTGGAATCCATGGGCTTAAAGAGATAATAATAGACTGGTGTGGGCCTTGCTGTTGATTCAGTTGGACAGCAGCACCCAGGAGACAGGCAGGCAGGGAGAGAGAGAGAGAGAGAAATAGAAAGAGAGAGAGAGAGAGAGAGAGACTCCCAGCATTGGCTTTCTTTCAGTTTCTCTTTAACATGGCGTGTCTATGAGGCTTTCTCTTCCTCTCTTCCTCTCTTGCGTCGTCTGTCTCATTCAGTCCGTCTCAGGACCGTATCTCTCTCTCTCTCCCTGTGCTCTCTTCTAAACATATGCCTCTCACTATCACTATCCGTCAGTCAACAAGGGGTAAGGACAAAGGGGCGGTGACCTCATCAGTCTCACCGGCTTATTTTCCAAGGCTAGTAATTAAGATCTTGGCTGAAAAACAGCAATTTAACCCATGATTCTTTGGTGGGGTTTATTTCCACTCATTTCTCTCTCCTTTTTATAGCAGAAGCCCCTGGGCCCTTTTGTAAGACGTTAACAAATTAGGCAGACAATGCTGTGCACTAAGGGAGATAAGTTATTAGGCCTCCAATAACTTGGAATACTTCATCTTAAAAATGGGTGAATTTAGCCTTGATGATGTGGATAATGGACAGTGAAGACATACATGTGTAGATACACTATCTGTATGCATAACTATACACAGTATAGAGATAAAATTAATCAGTGGATGGACTAATGAATTGTCCATTGTAAAAATGTGGCCTTGAGCACACCGGTGTGAGGAAAATATAATCTAAAGCAGTGCAACAATGGATACACAATAGACAGCATTTTCTACAAACTAACAGAAAGCCAATAACCGTACCGTTAGCTGAAGAGAAAAAGAAGAGCTTTCCAAAGCACGGTAGTGTGTATTCAAATAGGACGAAACAAAAGATTTTACTTATTCACATCTGTAACATACAAGATTTAAATTCCCCCTCTGCTTTGGACTGTACAAGAACATTATTCTAATTTAGATTCCACTTTTATCTTTCTTTTTCTAAAATCTAAAAGAAACTCACCTTAAATTCATCTTCTAAATACAGCTTACACTTTACAGGTTACCTTACTGACTTACTATATTTTAAAAAGCCGCATATTACAGTATCTTAGTAGGTACAGTATGTTAAATATTTTGTTAAAATTGTTAATAACTTTAAATAAAATTGCTTGCCACGGCAGAATGATTCTTGTGCGCTTCAACAGAAACATCTATGCATACATGGCTTGATATCTCTGCAGCACAGGTGAACTACATTTTGGGATTTTGAGAGGAGATAATCAGACTTCACTCTTTGAGATGGAGTGTTTACAGAGAAGCTTGGAAATTTGAATATGATGAAAAGGTCACTGGAAGAGCACTCGAAGCATGTTCTTATAAAGGATGTATTTCTGGAGTAGGATTTGGAGTATGCTTTTAAGGGATGCATCACTGTCAATTCAGACAGATGCCTGCTTAGTTTAGTGAGTTTATTTGCACTGTGATAAAATGGATATGAATATGTGACGTGGTGTGATATTAAACACTTCTTCGGGTTAGATATAGAAATGTCTAAGGGTTTTATAAAAACCTTGAAGTTATAAAAAAAAATTGTAGATGACAAGAAAACAAAAGTGACGCAGGTATTAACACGAGTATGTTATAGAACTGTAACATGTATGGAACATCCAAGGCAAATGTGTCCACCCTATAGACAGTCACAGTTGAGGAGCTGTATGGTTGTTTGATTTAACGGGGGACTCTATGGATACAACATTAGTCTTAATCTTCTGCTTTTTGTCACTTAATATTGACTTTTAAGAGTGATCAAAGCTTACCTTGTTATGTGGAATTTAGCTGGATTTAGTTTGAAAATGAATTTCAAAAGGTCTTCTGAGAATGTATTGACACACACATTCCTAAAAGATGAATCTCAATGCATTTTAGATATGATAGAAAATATATTCTCCTGTTGTTTCTTTTCTTTTCTTAGCTTTTTTATTCTTTTCCGCTTTTAAGTCGGGGATGCATGTTTGTTTCAGCAGCAGCACTCATCTATAGCCTACATTCATATATTTACTGTGCACAGATTCACAATCCTCATTTGACACTTCTAAATTGTCTTTAACAGCCACCCTAAAGCCATATCTTTCTTAAAAAAGAACAAGCATATCTCCAGTCAACGCTTGCAAATGCAAAATAATCATCACAACCAATACATTTAAAAAATGTATTTAAACTGTAAAGTCTGGAGCACGCAACATTTCCCATGACAATACGCAGATTCAATTGATCACCTTGGGGTTGACTGAGTTGTTAAAAGGGAGTTCACTGGGAGATAAGAAGAGCAGGGGACGTTGTTTTTTTCATGGTGCCAGCATTACTGCACAGCATTACTGCACAGCATCGCTACGTAGTTTATTTAGGGCCATGCGAGACTTATGTACTGTAGCATCCTCAGCTGCGCAGCCTGATGCTCGACTTGTATTTTCACCCAGTAATGTTTGCAACTTTGTGTGTGTTTTTATTAAAAATGTATAACATTACAAAGTGTACAGACATTCTGCTGATATGGATGGCTGCGGTGAGAGCCATACCTCAAACACTAGTAGCGTTCAGGGTATTGAGTTGCACAGTGCCACACACTCTGCATCAAAGATATGAAACACGAGCCAGTTACTTTGTCTCGAGAAAACAGCTAAAACTGGAAACATGCGCAGATGTGTTATTCTGCTTTTCGACTATTTTAATGCACATGGATTCAAGCAGAGTTTGCAGTGCGGTCTTTGTCCTCTTCTCTCTGTACTTTGACCCCAAGCATCCTATCACCTCTTTGGCATGTGGATGTAAATGTTAGGTATGGAGATTCGTTAAAGCCAGGGTTAGTGTGCGTGTGTGTGTTTGTGGGATTGGGAGGGGGATCACTGCCAACTGACAGGCCCTTCCCTGCTCGGTTTGTTTAAAGGGTTTGTAAAAGCAGCAGCCTTATCTCACCCGTACTGACAAAAGCCTGCCCTCTCCCCCCAAATTAAATTGGACCCATAGCGGTGTGATCAAATCAGCTGGCAGGCGGAAAATTCGGGCCGTCAATCACAGAGGTGTCTGATAAGAGCAGGCAAGGAGTCCCGGTGTGGAAAGCTGTGGGCTCATTCCGCCTCGACACCCAGGTGATAACTCAGAGCAGCAGGCACCTCCGTCCTACACACCTTGCTCCTAGCATCTCGTCACGACCCCCATGCCCTTTACTCTTTACTCAGATACATTGCTCAGTCACACACATACATGAAAACACACACACACACGCACACAGCGCTGCCACTCTTGTATGGTTCAAACAGGCAGGTAAAATTCACAGACACTGCTTTGCTCTAAAAATCCACACCCAACATGAGACTCTGTAATCTTTGAACGCCTTTTCATGTTTTCTTTTTTTTGTTCTCCGCTCAAATTAAACTTACAGTTTCTAATAGCTCTTCTTCGTGTGATTTTTTAATATCTGTGTTATTAGCCATTGTGGTATTTTATGTAATCTTTTTAATTCAAAGATTTTCAATTAATCGGCTGAAAAGAGAAAACAAAGAGCTATTGTTGTGTCATTGTTGAGAGTTAAAAAGGGTCTACTTCTCCCCTTTTTTTCCTTTCATCTCGCCTGTCTTTTCTCCCTGCCTCTTTCCCTCTCCCTTTCTCTTCTTCCCGCTACTCTCTCATCGCTCCCCATTCTTCTCCCTTCATGTGTTGTTCCTTTTCTTTCCATTTTTCTCTGACCCCATCTCCCTCCTGTTCTGTGTTCTTGACTCAGGCTTTGTGAGTTTCGATAACCCGTCCAGTGCTCAAGCCGCTATCCAGGCCATGAATGGTTTTCAGATAGGCATGAAGAGGCTGAAGGTGCAACTAAAGCGGCCAAAGGATGCCAACCGACCTTACTGACTCGTCTGCTGTCCATACCCAGGTATAGTAGCACCCATGCCATACTATGCCATACCTATTCTCAAACGAAACCGTCCACATCTCTTGGATATTTTAGTTTTTGTTGCTGCAGTAGATGTCATTGTCTAAGAGTGCATTGCCTCAAATCTCAAGTTAACTAATATGCAAAAAAGGTGTTTATTATTTCTAATCAAAATCATTGTTTCTTATTTTTAGTCCTTTTTTAGTTTTAATGACCTGTTACGCTTTTATTACAGCAATTTATAAAACTATACCATAGATTTAGAACCTGGAAAATAAATTGAAATTGTATGAAGTTGCATTCAACCATTCATGACTGAGAATCTAATCAAATAAAATTTAATTCCAGTCATTGTTTTATTTCTGACCCCAATTAAATCATTTGGTAGAATATTTTAATCAATGTATAGGGTGAGACCAACTTTACTTTTTCTTAAGTTACCTAGTTTAGAATTAAATGTGGTCAACAAGGGAAACATTTTAATTATTTAGTCACTATCTGACTTTGTCTCCATGAGCAACAGATGTGACATGAATTTCTTTTTTCTCTTTTTTTACTGCAATAGGTTTTCTTTTTTTACATAGTAACTGTTAAAGTGTCAGGACGAGTTTCTAGATTGCACAGAGCCTCGTCACAGAATCAGCCCGTTGAGATTTCTGTCAGGTCGCCTTGCTCCACTGAATTGTTTTTGTTTCTTCTGTGGTTTGAAATCTAATTTGTACCTGCAAGATGCTCCAGTGCAAATTGATGACATCATCAATACCCTGCTGTGCATAATAACCCGTCTACTGAGGATGGCGTTAAGATTCGATGCAATCTACAAATTCATAAAACCAGATAGCAGGAATCTTCTCTTCAAAAATTGCTCAGAATTAGATTCCTGTCAGCAGCTTAGCAAAACCAAAAGGTCCGTGAACCTCTACTTATAGGGACTTTCATTGAGGGGATGCACAATAATACCGAGTACAAGACAACTGATGAGCATGATGAGTAAATGCAGGCTGTTTTAGAGAAAGGTTTGTGCTCACAAAAAAAATAAACTCATAGCTGCTTAACAGAAAAGCACTCACTCACCCTACAAACTGCAGTGGCTTGTATAATGGCGGGGAACAGCACAACCCCAGTAACCACTATTCAGTTAGTTCAAGTGACGCTTCCCCAATCAACCAAAACATGCAGAGTCCATTTTCATATTTTATATATATATATATAATTTCATATATTTATTTAACAAATAGCAAAAACATAACATGTCTTGGTATTGTAATGTTAACTGGGTTTTCAGTCCATTTTTCACACGAGGACATTTGTTCTACATGTGTTCCTTGGGTTAACCAGTGAGTGCATGTCATCATATCTCATCTTAATTAACTGTAACCTTGTAGCACTGGATGCTTTGGCTGCCTCTGATTTCACCATGAATAAAAATAAATACATAGACATGTCTTATTTTAACAGCTAATAAAATGCAAATGTGAAATTCATTCATGTTGTAACGTTCATGTTGCAAATGTGTTGTGTGCCTCTGGGGAGAGTGTTCAAAACTGTATAAAAGTGTTCATTTTAAACTGTGTCAGTGTTTACACATCCTCAGCAACTGAGTTAATTTAATACTGAACACATTTAAGTTCAAATTCAACCTGCTGAAATCAAGCGTATCGTGTTGTGAAGTAGTTATGAACTATGCCAACATGTATCTACTGTTTTTACACAAAATAGAGCAAAGAAGAGATTGTGCAAATGTTCCCTCCTTGTACTGATGGCATATCTGCCACCAGATATCTTTAATATCTGGCGGTTCCTTGTTTATGCCCTTAAAAAGTCAAAGCTTTCATAAAAAAATAATAAAAAGATGCTTTACTTAGAGTGGCACCATCCTTCAATGAAGACTAATTTCACAGTGTCAGGCTTGATTCAAAGAATCATCACCCATCTGTTTCAAAGTGCAGCTGCCAGTGCACAATAATATAGATGCATGCTCTCTTCGCCCAATTGGCTGGGCAACGTTTCATTACAATAGCATAAGCCTGGATTATATTCCTCCATAAATAAAAGCACGGTAATACCATTTGTTTGTTTTAGATTTGACTCTTTAAAAGCCACACGATGGCATTAATGGAAGGTGGGATGTAATACAAATGATAGATGCTCCCTTTATCCTTCGCCTGATAGCATTTGAATAGGGCTGTGCCCTGCTAATTGAAGAGAAGCTTTCTAAGCAGACACCCTGGGAAAAGAGGGGGAGTTGGTGGTTTTGATTTAGCACATCAATGAGGGTGAAATGGAAAATATCCTGCAACAGCAATGAATGGCAGGACATTGAGATGTACTGAGAATGTCTCCAAGTACAGACATTTCCCACAATAGCATTTTTATACTTGTGTATATATATGTCTGTGTGTGTGTGTGTGTGTGTGTATGCATGCGTGTGTGTGTGTGTTTTTTTTTTTTATGTTCTCCTTCATCTCTGGTCTGGTTCAATCCATCTGTGTGTTTTTCTTCTGTTATTACACCACTTCTGTTGTTGAGTTAAGGAAACCCAATAGACCAAAACCAAGAGCAATCCCATGAAAACATTAAAGAAAAAAATACGCTACTGGGGCTTCTGAAGCCAGCTCCTGGTTTATAGATTCTTAAAAATCATCAGGGATTTTATATAAAGAAGTTGTATTTGGAATTTTTGACCAATCTACTTTTTTTCTTTTCATTTATTGCCTTCTACAGACAGTACATTGAGTTCTGGAGCAAAAGACTGAAATGAGTAAAGTTCAACTGTAACTGTTTAATTTTCTAAATTCAACTACATTGTAACAATGAAAAACTTTGATGAAACTTGAATGATGAATTTTTTTGTGTGTTCCATGGGTAAAAACTTCAATATGTAGATAACTTCAGAGGCACCATTTTTTCTATAATACTGACGATTTCACTTTGAAGTTGAATTAAAAACACGATCAGACAGCATTCTCTTCTGCTGGTCTCAGGAGCCTTGCTACTCTGAAATTGTGTTCTGTGTCTTAAAGATAAACTTAATGCAAAAAAGCTGAAGCACTCACTGTACAGCCACCCTCATAGCAAACAATGCAAAGCAAATCCAATTACTGTAGACAGGACAAGTTTCTGAAATATGCATTTCTGCCTTAAGGGTTATCTTTGTGAATATAAAAACATCAATTCAACCTTTTAACCTGCAAATGTTGTCAGCCTGAGAATATTTCACCACCACATTGAGGCAAAAGAAAAGCCCTTTTTGTGCGGTGCTGAAGATTACTTGTTCTGTTATTTCTGTTTTACTTGTCAATTCATTTTTTTCAGTTTTTATGGTAATAACCATAATAACCTCATTTGATTTGTCAGGCAGAATAAGTGAGAGTGTGGAACAAATATGGAAAGGGTGCTTTGAATTCTGACTTAAGGAAAAGAAAATCCCATTGTTTCTTTCCTTCTTTTGCACCCCCACCAACCTGGCAACCTGACATGGCCTATCAAAGTGTGAGGTGGCCTTTCTCCGCTATAGCCACACCCCCCCTACCCACACCTGTCATGGGGCCAAGTTCCCACAGCTGTAAGTTGAACCCATGGTGTCATTTTCTTTTGGATGACGTCATGTGGTGGGACTGTGACTGCGTTGCATGACGTGGCGTTGGTTGATATCTCTAAACTCTATCTCTTTACATTCTGCCCTCCTTTTATATATATACTGTATATTTACTGTATATTGTATATTGGCAGTTTGTGGAGTGCAGTAAAACAATGCCTTTCTTTGCTGGTACCTGTTGTACATAATGTAACTGACTGGTTGGTTGATTATAACTGGAAGTGGCCTTTAACCCTTTGTGCTATTGTACCGTGTGCCCTTGTGATGTTTTACTTTCTCTTGTGGGGTTCATGTGTATGAATGTACTGTATTTTCTATTTCTCTATTTCTTCACATTCATATCAACAGTGTTTTTCTTTCCAGCAAATTATGTTATGTTTTTTTATGAAAGTCTGAAGCTTTGCAAAAAAGGACCTTTTTCTCCCGGCGATCGACAGCTGTTTAGTTGCGAGATGGCTAAGATGACCCTATGTTTGTGTAGCCAATTAAATCTCCACCGTTCACGCAGAGAGCACAGGCAAATGTTGACACTCCACTTCTCTGCTGATTCCATCTGCACAGGGAGTACTTCTGCAAGATTGTTTTGTTTGCCTAACATGAGAATCACTTCCCATTTATTTATTTATGAGGGTACAAACCAATTACACCGTGCTAGCAGAGCTGCAGGCACCGCTGCAGACCCACATGGCCAGAATCTGTCCACCATACAGCCATACTGTACACATAGGTGTATAAGCAGGGCAGAAATAGGACAAAATGCTGCTGCTTGTTGTTTTTTAGTAGGATTATGCCACCAGATAAATAAAGCTCATGTTTTTGCTGCTTGTATTTAAGATAATTGTTACTCTGTATGTAAAAAAAAACTGGCAGCAAACATATTCACAGTGAAAAAGGTCCTTTCTTTGAAAGTGAGTTTGTTTCTATCCCTCTAGGACAAACCCTGATATGAATTTGTCGCTTTCATCAAACTTGTTCTGCCCTATTCTTTCAGAAGCCCCGCAGGCGACTCGCCCTCCCGTAGTCTGTCCAATGAACTCAGGGGGGTGTCTAGCCAGGCAAGCCGGGAGGTATAAGGTCTCTCTGGCATCAACTAGGCCTCTTTACTGCCAGGTGTCTTTTATGGAGCCATCTAAGTAGGTGGCAGGGTGGGGTGGGGGGGGGAGAGATAGCATAATGCTAGGACAAAAAGAAAATACATTCTTTATTATCTGACAAACTTGGAAGGTAATAGTTGGGTTTTTAAAGAAGCTGTTTACTTGAGGGAAAAAAAGATTTATTCTAAAGCCACTGTGTGTTTCCATTGTTCTGTGGTAGATGTATATAGGGAGAATCGCTAGTGGCTTATAAAGAAAGACATCTGTAATCGGGACTGTTAGTGCTTTATGCTGCTAATGGCTTGGCTTGCTTTGGCACACATAAGAAATAAGTTAGAATCCCCACTCCCACATCTAAAAAGCAGATCTATTATGAAATGGTAACAAGCTCATTTACAGGAAAGGAAAGGTAGAACAAAGAGTGTCTGGGCGCGTGTTCCTGTCACAAAGTCAGACCCTTTCATGTTCACTCCCAGAGAGTGATTTGCCGTGATTTCGTAGCCTTTCTTCACCCACATCACAACAAATTAGGGATGATAGGCTGTAAACTACATCTTTTATATCCAAAGCTCGACAGCACGGACACATTTAGTAACAGTGCTGCATTTTAAGCCAACACAAAGGCAGGGGAGATGCGAGGTTGGTTTTTCATGGGATCCTAATTAGAGGCTATTTCTTGAAATATGTACATTTCTTTTTTTTTCATATTGGACAACCATGTCATAATCATTACACTATTTTGAAACTCGCACATACACTTGTCTTGTTTTCTTTATGTTTCTTTGTGTTTTTTTTGATAGTTTTTAATGAATTACTAATAAAATGAAAAACAGCAACATCTCAGGCAACATTCAGCTGTGTTTTTTGTTTTTTTTTCATGCAGGGAGCTGTAGTCAGTTTAAATTAGGCCTTCCTTGGATTAGTGCTGTCACAGTGTAGATGTCTGTTCCATATGGTTAAAACACAAATCTCCCACCCCACCTCTAGCACACTTATTTCTGGTTTTGATTGACACACTCCTCTTTTTTTTCTCTCCTCCCCGTCTGTTTCTCATGCTGTTGGCTGTGCCTGTCAGTCTGTATGATAACCAGGAGCCAGCAACCCTGAGCATGTTTTCCACAGCCTCACTGAATCCACTCTCCTTATTCTCCCCCCTCTCTTTCTCCCCCCCCTCCCTCTCTTTCTGTGTCACAGGATGAAGGGCCACAACACCTTATTTCCACAAGTGCAGTAAAAGTACAAAGACTTCTTGCTCTGCTACATATCATGAAGGAAGGGTGGTCCCTTGATCCTGCTGGAAACCCGCTGAAAGATTGGGTGACTGCGAGAAGGATCCCAGAGTTGTTTTTTTTTGTTGTTTTTTTTTCTTCGCAAATGCCTCTTTTTTCTGTGTTTTGCTTTGGCGTCTAAGGAAGAAGATTTTTTGCAGAGACCAACTTTTTGCTGCTGTTTTTTAGACATGGTGGGGGAAAAAAAACCTTTATAGACTCATTATGCTCAAAGCATGCATACTGACACAGGATATAGATAAACACACATAAACACAGATAACAAACCAAACATACACATTTAAAGAGGCTACACTTAAGAAAATGAAAAAAAAATCTACTTTGTACATGTATAAATACGTGCAAATGCCAACTCAAGTACTGAATCAAACACACACACACACAAACACACACACCAGCCTGCTGCCATTTTGGTTTTTGTGCCTACACAGGTGTTGTGCTCTGTGACAGGGCAAGCTCTGGATCAAAGAAGAAAACGAGAAGAAGAAGAAGAAGAAGAAGAAGAAGAAGAAGAAGAGAGAGAAGAGGAGAATCCAGGATAATTTACATGCATCATTCCTTAGGAAATAGGGACCAAAGGACTAAACGCTTTTTAAAAGAATATAAATATATAAATATATAAATATATATTTAAAAACTCATACCTTGTAGCTGCAAGTATTACAATTTACTCGTAGTCAAAAAAAAATCATTAAATCAATATCCAGTGGCCTACTGTAAGTACGAATAAAAGAAAATGGAAATAATGTATAAAAAAAGACATGGAATCGTAGTATAGGGGCTGATCTTTTGCTCTGGATGCTGATTTAGCACCAGGTTGTAGAATAGTAAAGTAGAATAGAAAACTTTTGCTGTTGTTAAAAAAAAATACTTGAAGTCGTAATGAAGGGGGGGAGGGATTCATCTGCCCCTGTACGCAACGAGTCTCTTTCTCTTGGATGTTAAGGTATCGGCCACTGGATATCTCCATCATCATGATGTACAAGTCATCGCACTGGAAGAAAAAAAAAGGACAAGAGAGAAAAAAAGACTGAACTTACTAATGTCTGTGCTGGACAGGGTGCAGACGTTTAAGGCTTCTCAATAGCCTTTGTGTTCAAGCGACAATCCACTGTAAAGACCAAGCAAAATGGACATGGGGTGTCTTTTGTTTTTTTTCCTTTTCTTTTCTTGACCTTTTGTATTGCAACAAGGAGTGTGAATTATGAAGCCACAGGTTGTTAAAAGGAGTTGGTTCTACTAAGAGAGATGGACAAATGGATGGTCACAAGGGGTAACAGAAAGGAAGGAGAAGTAAGGTGACAGCTACTGAAACTGCCAGCAGAATGAACTCAGTATACAAATTAATTGGCCCTTATAGTGTCAGGATCCCGACAAAAAACAGAGTGTGTCCATTGTAAACAACTTGGACTTATAAAAATGACATGCCAAGGATATGTGTGTCAACTGGAGCTGCTGCAAAACTCCAGATTGAAAAAAAAAGCCTCTTGGCAGATACAAACAAGCATTTCACTGATGACAAACTCAATTTACTGTATTGATGGCAAATGGGGGAGCAAGCTTTTAGAGATCATTTAGCTCTGTCAAATATAATGTAAATTCCATTATTAACATGTTCCCTGAACTGCTTTCTTCATATATTATACATAGAGCCTATGGGGAGGGGGGGTGCTACTGCTTAAACAGACTATATATAAATTTGATCTAACCGTCACTATTAACCATCATTCTCCGTCATTCTCTGACACTGAAGCCAGGCACACAGTAAAGCGCTCCAGTACTATCATGTCTTGATTTAAGGTCCTGTATTTTGACTGTTTTAGAGGTCTGGATGCAGGCTCTTCTCTAGAAGCAGATCAATATGTTTGGAATGAGTATGAAGGAGGGAGAAATGCTGTTTCAGTCGGTCTGAACACTTTCACCATTTTTTCTGTCAAACACCAGCTCATATCCGTACACCAGCCCTCTGAGCACTGACAGCTGGCAGTAAGAGGCATGGCTAGGCATGGAGAAGGAGAGAGGGAGGTGAAGAGAGGAAGTCAACAACCAAACATGAAACTGAGAGCCCTTAAATTGATGCTTCTAGGGTGATGCCCAATGACTTAATCCATAAAATAGGAAGCTGCAATCCAGCTCCTGGTGAGAAACACCATATATATCTGTGCTATATGCATTCAAAGAACAGGATTAAATGGTTCAAATAGTACTGGAGCATGGTACCTTAGGCTCCAGTCCAACCAGATCCTGTTTACTTCTGAGATTCTTATTTTTGCTGCTCCCTCCCTCTTTCTTTAGAGAGAACAGCAGCAACAACAACACCTATTCCAAATCACTGAAGGAGGGACTGATAAAATGTGCCAACAGACTCCAGAGTGGTCACTGTACAACTATTCTTTGTCATTTAAACAAGCAGAAGTTCTTGATTTGAACTCTCGATTCCCTTGTCCTAAGAGCAGCCATGCCTCTCCTAACCTCAGCCCAACTGTTCAGCTCATCTTCCCTTTGAACAGCATTTTCGAACCTGGCTAATGTCTGTGCTCACTACCCTTCAATTATCTCGTGCACCGTATTAGACATGCTATTTCACCTTTCCCTCTAATCACACTGTAATCACCAGCCTCTATACATTAGCAGCAACCAAGTGAAAAATCACCGGGATAATCACTTGGACCAAATGACGGGAGAGATGGTCCCCTGCATGCACATGGATGACAGAAGGAAGATTAGAGAGAATTATGTTTGTGCCTACTCCCTGGCAAGGCTGCTGACAGCTGACCTGGCACCAATAATACTGCCAAATTTACCCGAAGAGGAAGATGGAAGATGTGGGATAGAATCTTCCATATCATATCAAGGTGTTAATATTGCAAAGAATTTTGACTTTACCAGAAATTTAAAAAAGAAAAGGTATGAAACATTTGCTTAAAACTGGGTCAAAACCAACAATTTTGCTGGAAATCCTCAATTCTATAGAAGATGATGTGGTGAGGCCTGTTATTGTGCTTCTTCTTTTATCATGTAATTATGTCCCAACTATCTATATAGAGGCTGCAATTTGTTTTTTACAAAATAACTTGCTGTAGATTTCTTTCTTTTTTTAGCTCACATCCCTGCTGGGACACCTGCAAAGCACAGTATTGTTCAGCACTGAAAGAATATTTGTGAAGCACAGCAGTTCTTCAGATTCAAAAATGACGCCCATCAAAACGACAGCTTTTTAAAAATTGCCCTTAAATGGTCAAACCCAGCCCTCCTTCCTCGGCCCTTGATCGGACGTTAGACTGAAATGCACATGAATTGCAGTGATGTGAAGTAGTAGGTCAAAACAAAGCCATGTTCTGCAAACCGTTTGTGCTCATTATTCATGTGAAGCTGAACTAATCGATGGGAAATCTAATGTTCCATGAGCAATGAAATTCCCTGCGCTTGTTTCTGCCATCTTTAGAATACATTCTGCAAGTGAGGCTCTGTCAGGCTGAACATGACCCCTTGCAAGCCTGCTCCACTGATCTTCTCTGTCTTATACCAGATGCTGTAATAGTTCCCACTGCTAATGGCAGGTTGAGTCCCCATTGAGCCAAAAAACTCAGCCTAGCCTAGTATCCTGCTGTCTGCTTGGCTAACAGTGCAGTCTTCATGTAGCATCTCTGCTATGCCAGGGCTAAATTAGGCAATTTTAAATCTGCACTTCAACACTTTTAACAAGGGGGCTGTTGGGGTTTTTACACCCTGGGGAGAATGTTACTGAAGTGATGTGCATTAAAAACAGAAATAGCTATGAAACATGCTCCGGAGCTACCAAAACAAGAAGAGATTGTTTTAAGATCCTTCCATTCCCCAATTTATTGACAAGAGTCTCTGCCTGCCCTGCTCCCACCATAAGTCTGGTCTGGTTTTTAGTCCAGGCCATGTTTCACCTCTAAGATCAATGACAAATGTCAACCCAGCAGGCTCTCACCAAGCTGTTGCCAATATGCTATTTGATATTTGTCCTCTAAATTACAAAGAGAAAATGTAACTTGGCATTTTAAACCAAATGAATTAGTATGAATCAAATTAATTGTGATTAATTGTGATAATATTTTAGGATGCCAGGCAAAAACCTACATGGACATGTTAAAGATAATGCCCATAACCCCAAAAACATATCGTTTCTCTTCTATCTGTCCATACTGTCAGTATTTAGCATCTCGCAATAAGTATTTTAGTATATAAGCATAGCCAGTTGTATTCCAATGAGCGTTTAAAGCACTTGCTTCTATGCCACTGATGCATGCACCCACTTTGACCTGTATGGGAAAATGAAAAAGTGGGGTGTATTTACATACTATACCAATTTCCTCAGTTGCCACAACACCACTGCTAACAAGGTCAGTCCCCTAGAGGAGCATGTATCCTTAGAGGGTCCCAGCCAACGGCGGGGTTGTGCAGAAAACTGCTTGAGCATGTCTACGAGTCTCCAACCCCCTGGGTGCAGAACACTCACCCTAAAATAGCAGTGATTGTCAAGGAAAGGAAGTGAAATGTAATTGACTGAAAGTGGAGAGATAATTAAAGGAACCTGTTGGACAGGAGGGAAGAAATTAATGCCTCTCATTTAATAGCTGCTTTGGGAGAGAGCTTTTCCGTCATCTCATTTAGCGCAGAAAGGGTTACGCTGTTGAAATGGGATTTTGTATGGAAAAAGGTGGAGGTGGAAATAGGCACCGGGTGGTGTGGGTGCTGGGTGCTAAACTGAAACTCCACAAAATCACTCCCAATACTCAGGGCATCAGGCGCTATGATGTCATGATTAGTGGAGAGGTTCAGAGCCTTGCCTTACCCCTGATCCTGAGGGAGGTCGAGCAGAATCTCAAATGCGAGGTCAACAAGATCGCACCCCCATCGCGGGGAGTGCTGAGCCAGCAGAAGGGCTGACGAAACACCCTAAATTGTGCTTTGGATTTATAGCATCATCATCCAATTCCAAGAGAAACAAACAAACAAACAAACAAGGGGGAAAAAAAGATGCCATCGTCCACCCAACAACGCACAGTGAATCGCTGGAGGTGTGCGATTATGTTTAACAACATGGCTGACAGTAATGAAGACAAAGACTTTTTTATTCCTTAATGTAAATAGCCTATAAAATACAAAAACAGAGGTTGTATAGCAGCTTGTGTTGAGAAGCCCAACTCTGTGGGACAATGATGTCACTATAAAATGTATCCACAGCAGTGCAGGGATCCAGGAGAGTTTTAGTCCTTTTAAGCCCCTTAAGTTTGGGCTCTGAACGTGCATCCTACAACCCTAAGCATCGGACCAAGGCTTAGAGAGTATTTGACTTAGTGTCAAACCTAAGCCACAGCCCCGAAGTGATCCGTTAATTAAGATTCTGTGTGTACACCGACATGTCATGATTTTTCTGACAGAAGAAAGATCGCCTGTGCAGTAATTGGATTAGTCCAATTGGGGCTGATGAACAGATATGACAGTGACAGGAGAGTTCATCCATCTGCATGCTTAATGCTTGACAGTGCGACAAAAAAAGCATCAGTCACTTTTTCAAATTCTTTGGAAGTGAAAGTTTGAGCTTTGCAACATTTAAGGAGGTTAGTTTTACAAAATGAAACTCCCGGTAACAGTTTGTTCAACATGTACATAAATCATCATTTAATACACATTCTCGAACTCACATGTACATGGTTAGGCCGAGATTGGAGGAAGGGGACAAACGAAGAGAGCAAATAATTGTAGAACCCAGCAGAACCCCCTGCCTGCTTGACCCAATCTGCCTCTGCTTTCCTGGCCACACAGCTGAGTAACTCCTGTACATACAATATAGCTTATTTTTCAATTCTGTTGAACTTTCTTTATAAGCCGTACAATAGATCATGTTCAAACATTTAAAAAAAAAGTTAAAAGAATAGTTAATATATTTCAGTGAAACTAAGAAAAGGAACCTATGAAATAATTTATCAAAAACAGAAGATAAAATGATGTTTTTGTTTCTTGTATAGTGAAGCACTGATGTTCAAAAATGGGATTTTATGCTCATGTTGGTAAATTGTTCTTTATTTTCTCTCTTTTGATTATTTGTTATCTGCTGAAGCTGGGATAGACCCATTGTCATGAGGTTTATTCGAATATGCTTTGATCATTTTTTCTTTTTCTTTCTTTTTTTTCTTCTGCACAATCCCTGTATGAAATCCCACGTGGATGGCCAAGTTCAAAGAGATTTTGCTCACTGAAAGCTCTTAAATCAATACAAGAATTAACAAACTGCACTGTAAAAGGATGATTGATGGTACTGGTCATGAGGATTCATAAAAAAAATGAGTCCATTGCACAACTGAGTTCAAATGAATCAGCATTGCATGTTCAAAAAGAATCTCATTTGAGGCCTTTTGTTGTTTGGAGAAAAAAAAGACAGAAAAAGACAAAAAAACATCAAACTTTGCAGTCAGATTGGTTTTGAGATCTATGCTGTCATATCGAGTGGAGTCATAGTCTTTAAGCCATGGGTGATTTCCTGTAATGTAATTGTTCTTGTCTCTCTCTGTCATAATGGAATTGTGTTTTTTTTTTTTTTTTTAAGGTTTGGTGGTAATCATTGACATATCTCTGATTTTCATCTACTCTGTTTTTACCAATAGGAAATTTCTTCCACAGTTTGTTATCTAACGTGACTCCATCCACTGAAGACATTGTACCAACAGTAGATTAGCACCATATTGCTTGATTCCAGTCAGGTTGATTTGTTAATGTGAGAAGGGAATTCTGCCTTAAACCCAGCCTGTTCTCTCTGACAGTACTACCTGTGAACAGTGGTCAGAGGCACTGTATTCTGGGGATGCCAAATGTTCTATATTCAAAGGTCAAAAATCTGCTGTAAAGACAAACACTTCGCCAGAGTCAGTTTTGCCTCAAGCCCATTCTGACACAAATAAGGATGTGGTCATCCACCTCCATTTCCATTGGTTACAAGGACCAAAATGTAAACAAACTCAGCTAACTGAGCAGTTTGCTCCAATCAAGCATTCAATGAGAGCCTTTAAAGTATTCACATTTAGTCATAGGTCAGTTTGCACGACGGATCTTTGTATCAAGAATCATTACATTCCCAGCTTCACTGTCTAATTTCATCCATTTCATTTGATCTCATGAAAATTTAATTTATCATAATATATTTGGGTATTTATATTCACAATGAATGGAATAATCAATTATTTTATTTTTTGTCTTGAACAAACTGGTTTACTGTTTTCTTTTTGTTTGAAACAGAGATGTAATTTGAATTAGCGTTGGCTCGGGTCCGTTTCCCTTATTGGGGGTGATATCTCCCATAGTGCTCCTGAACTCTGTAGTTCTCTAGTTCATTATATTCTGCTTAGACTAAAATAAAGCACAGTCCTGTAGACGATTGAGCCTGCTTTGTCCTTTTTATCTATTCACATAGCTTGATTAAATAATTCCTGAAGGTTTGGACCCATCATGGCGTGCATGCATGGCCCCGTTTGCAAAGATGTGAAGTGTTCGGTGTCCTCTTGTCACTTGGATTGTGGAGAGAATGCATTTAAGACATGTCATTATATTAATTGAGCTAACAGCGCTAACCATATCCGAATACCAAATTAGATGAGACGGTTAGTAGAAAATCGTTTAAAAAGGGCGAATAATGCATAATAAATGGAAGGGAGATTGGAAGAGGGAGGGGAATAAATTGAATTGATTAAAGGGAAATGGATATTCAGCTCTTGTCTCATGGAGGTGTTACAGTGGAAACAAAATCAGGTGCAATGGATGCTGCTGGTTATCATCTGTGAATAAGAAGAAGGAGGTCAGACGATTAATCAGAGGTTTTCCTCATGCTGCGTTTTATCAACAGAGATGTTACGGTAAGGAGGGTCAGGTCACATTGAAGCCTATGGTCAGTGTTCTTTTTATGGTCCCAGAGCCTCCTCCTCGCTTGTTAACTCTTAGGGTCGGTCAGCAGCCACCAGCCACCAGCAACCTCAAAACCTATTACAGTGGAAGGAGAAGGCAAACAATATTGTGTCCCACAGCTAACACGAACCCCCTGTGCACAATGGATGAGATAATTTATCTTGTTTTCTCAACTTCAAATCAACATGGTTTCGACAATTTTCAGCAGCCACAACATGTCCATCCCAACAGAGGGATAACATCAAAACTCTCTGACAGTAATTGCTCCCAGAGTGGAGTATGACACCCCAGGGAACATCAATGACCAAACTATCCCAAGACACCAAACATCATTTCTTGTTTATGGGCCTCTCTGGTGCGTCAGTGTAGCAGCATTCGTGTGGAAACAGATTTATGGTTGCTAAATTTGCAGGTGATAAAAGGCAAAGAGTGGTCAGTTGGGGCACTAACTCTTGGCTAGTCACATGTGGACTCCCGTGCTCAGTCTTCGCGGACCCTTTCTCATTGTGCGGCAGACACTCCATGATTCCACATGACAAACTGGATTGTTCCTCGAGTGAGTCCGCTGAATTATTTTGGTCCTTTCAATTGCATCTCCTACCCCTGAGATTTGCCTCTACTGTTGCCTTTGAGCCATAAGCCTCAACAGCCACCGTTGTCGATACTCAATCTGTTCTGTAACCCCTAAAGCTAATGAAATGTGCTAACAGGGGTTTGTTTGTTTGTCTCCAGGAGGGGGGCCAAGGGAAAGAAAATGGAACAACAAGACTCTTTTGACAGTTCCATTTTTTCCAATGTTTTGGAGTGAGGGATAATCATGAAGTATGGATTGGATAGGGGAAAGTTATTACATTTTGTTGTCTTTATCCTTGTTTGAGTTGTAAAAAAAAAGGTCAGATTGTTCAAAACATGGTTCTCTGCAGTTCCTGGGTTTATCCTCAATTCTGACTCCCCTTCACTCCGTGTAGGAAAGGAAAAAAACATTTTTCTCACTGATCTCAGCCTTGTATCCCTCTAAATCTTCAGTGTAAATCTGACAAACACACAACCTCTTGTCTGGCTGGAGTGTTTCTTTTGTGTATTTACTTTATTGGCAATGTTGATTGGGATGGGGTGGTCTTATGAAGATCAAATATTGCAGCTGACAACAAAGACACACATGAGAAAAAACTGCTGTTCAAAAGATCCGTCTCGATCCTTCTAGTGTCCTCAAGCCCGTTTGTTCAGGCTTTTACAATTACATCATTCACATCAACAAATGCACTTTGTGTGTGAAGGGCAGCGTGTGAATTGGCTACATCGCAAAGCATGCAGTGTTCAGGACTTTATTTTCCACAGGTAACCAAAGTACGACTCATTAGTGACAACACAATTGCACATTTTGTTTAATTTCTATGTTCCACGTTAAGCATCTTTTCAAGCTGTACCTTCAATTGAATCTGGCAGATGAAGATAAAAACATTTTCTCACATGGAATATTTGATTAAAAATAACAATTTAATGGGTTTATGATAATACAAACACATTTTATCATGTCTTCCTGACTGTTTTGCAGCTCACACTAATATATAATTGGCAGAAATACACTCCAGACCCTTACTTTCACAGGCTTACATTCCTGCCACGCGCCTCATTATACCATGGAATGGCTTGTCTGTAGGTAATCGTGAATAATGCCCTTTCAACTTCTTCACTATGTCCTACACAAATATTTACCACATTGACTTATCACTTGTCACTTATCACGCATTTAGCATTTGACTTTTATCGTCCATTAATCTATCAATGCATCCATTAGGGACACTCAAGCATTCGGGAGCCTCTGCACACTTCAATGGGCCGATTAGCATGTTCTTTAATGGGAAACATGCTGCAAACACTAAGCATAAGCTATGCCACTCAGAAACCTGAATGTGCTGTCAACACTGTCTTTAAATTTCCAATTTGCATCAAAGAGCCTTTGTGCCTCCACTATCCCACTTCTTTTATAAATTATTATGAAATAAAGGTCTTGTCCCTAAAAGAGGCTCTGAATGGCTATGACAAAGGGTAGCAAATTTCGATTCCATCCCTCTTAACATGCAGATTCCCAAATAACAAAAGATTATAACTAAATGAAAGTGTGAAGAAGACCTGGGTAAGCAAAGCTGCACAATCCCTTTGATCCTATTATGTATTACAAAAGCTTAATCAATATCTAATCAAGGGGAATACAGCATGCCATGTCTTACAGAGCTCTTTGCTGTCAGAGGTGAGGTTGCCATGGTGACTGGACAGGTGTGGAGAGCTTAGGCTGCAGTGGTATTGATGGAAATTAAGAAGCATTGATGAGACTTGAAGATGCTGGGATTGAAAAGGGAGATAATTAAAGAGAGGGATGCAGCGGGAGATGCGGGGGAGGAAGGGACAAAGCAGATTTAGGTTGGAGATATGAGAGGTGATGCAGACAGGTGTAGCTTGGACATGGAGCCGTTTCTTTGTTTTCTACTTGAACAGCAGGAAGTGCATTGCCCAAGATTTCCACTGCCTACCAGCTCAACAACAGAAAAACTATCAGAGCATAAACACTGTCTTACAAGACACATTTAAGTTATATGTGAAATTAAAGTTGGGAAAAGTAAAGTGCAATTACAAGGATGTCTTTCTTTAGTTTTAAACTTCAACTGCAACTCAATTTAATTTTCAAGAGCAACCTGGCAAAGAAAACCACACAGAGCAACAATTAAATGTATAGATAAGTAAACATCAGCAAAGCACAGCCAGGCTCCTCATTGAATCTGGCTCAAAATGCCTTTAATGCCTTCATTAAACCAGTTTAGAGAAATATATGATATTCAAGATATGACTGACCACAAATAGTGTGTTATGCACATTTGGAAAGTCATTTCTTTCCAAACTACTTTCAAAAACTCAATTTAATGCAGTGGGCCTTATTCCTATTAAAACCTCTGGCCTTTCCAATGAGTAATATTCCACAAGGTTAACGGAGTTCCTCTGAATTTCCGTAACTTTGCCAACTGCTGCTTATATTCTATAATTACGAAATGAAATGAGAGCACATTGAGAGCACGCACAGGCCTCCATTTTTATATATCAATTAGTTTCTCTCTTATTCAGAGCTAATTCACAGGGTGGTAAAACTGTAACAAGGGAAGATAAAGCAAGTGAGAATGAGTGTGTTAATAAAAGAAAAAAAGGCACCAAAACATCTGAGTCATAGCTGACCTGGGCAAGCTGAGGATGATGTCACTGCGGTGCACAGACTGTGCTTCAGAGGGAAACTTGTCAACCGGCGCATCTGTACTCTGTGTGCTGCTCAACCCTTGACTCATCCAAGCGGCAGGAGTCCAGCCAGTTCTGTCCATTCTGGCCCTCAGCCTTGCCCAGTCCCACAGAGAGCTGTCTGTCAACACCTGATTAACACTTGAGATAATAGGTCATTAAAGTTCCCCTTCAATCAATGAGTCCAATCAAGTAATCAAGGCCGAGATTGAATGAACCCAGACCAGCATGGAGCCCGGTGGGAGAAAGAGCCTTTAATCAGTATTGGGGAGTGTGTTGCTTTCATCTGTAGATGGAACAATACTGTTGTCCAAATTTGGTGATTCTTTCTCTTCACTAGCGTGGCAATTTAGTTTCATGACCCGAGTGCTGTCTTAAAAAAAAAAAATCCAGTACATCATTTTTATAAACCAAGAGCATCTTATTCCTTCAAGGTACAAGGTTTTTTTGTAGGTGCTTATTTTTATTCAGAAGTAAGTACAATAACCTCAACATCCCTTCTTGTCTAAAGACGTTTATATAATCTCCAGAACCCTCATGCTGTCCAAAGATCTGCAACACACACATCCCACTCTCCAGCCCCCTTATTTCGCTGATGTATTAGCGCTGGCCTTTGTTTAAATCTCTCTTGGTATATGGCGGGTCAGTGTTGTTTAACCTGCCACCTTTCAGCTGTGAAATTCCATCCATTCTCATAAATCACAATGAAGTGTCATTACTTTCTGATTACTGCCTTAATCACACAAATACACAATTACTGCTGCTTATAAGCGTCCAAATTACCACACATGGATAGTTACTCATTTTTGAAACATGATACACACACATGCATCTTTTATTGGACTATCCTATCACATATTCCATCACAGCTTGTAATAATTATACAAAACCTGGATAATGTTTGTGTGTGTGTGTGTGCTCACGTGTGTGCACGGCCACTTGAGCGAGTAGCCGTTGCTGACAGCAGAGCTGAGCTGAAGAGAAAGCATGAGGCCTGAGGTCGAGCATTATCATCAAAGACGACTCCAGTGCTCCCTACCACGGCCTCACAGCTTCCTCCAGTCAAGCTGTTGGTGTGTTTGTTCATTTGTTGTGTGAACGGTCCGTCTTTTTTGAATCAATGCAGTTTTCAGCTCCTATTAGTTGATGGGGAGGCCCAAAAAAGTTGAGATGGCAACAGAAAGGTGAGGACACCACTTGTTTTTTTTTTTCATTCTTTTCAAATCGGTTTTCAGATCGTAGATCCTGATTCACATCGTCATTCATCTTTATGTCTGAGAAATTCATCAAGCCAGAATCACACACACACACAAAATGAGACTGTTTTGCTATTATGGCTCCCCACAAGTAATAGAGTTATCCAGACATGCATTTCGCTCAGTATTTCAACTGTGGTTTGCTCCTCTAAGAACTGGCACACATGATGCCAATGTGGTTCATAAAAGACATATCACTGCAGGGAAGTGTGCCTAATTCTGCTCTGAGAGGAGCTCTCGTAAAGAGACACTGTGGCTAGCCTACTAATAGAGCTGTGAGGGGAGAATGATGCAACTCGGAGGCAATGCTTTAATTTGCCCTTGGTTTCGCACACGCGTCTAGGAACAGCCACTCGGTTCCAAAGCTGATTGGCCCGTTTACCTTTAGACATGGGCCAACCACTAGCCTCCGAGGTATGAGGTAGCTGGATTTTGCAAGTGTTCAATTTTATGTTGCTCTGTTCCATTTCGTCCTGGGTAGGTCAAATGTGGTAGATGCAATCACGGTGGTTGTAGGTGTAATGCAGGCGTTTCTCCCTTACATTCCCAAGTGCATATACACCTCTTTGCCTTCCACGTTACATTTAAATGTTTAAAGTTCACTCTTATCAAAAGATGTTTGCAGTTCAGTCCACTGGGTCCAGAATGCTATTTGTATCTTAGCAACATGTGCAGCAACAGAGGAAGATCAGAGAAGCTACTTATTAACCTGTTGCTATGACTACGGCGGTAGGCAATAACTCAGAAGATGCTTTAACCCTTTCTCTCTAGACTGCCACCCCCGATCAACAGACAGACGGATAATGTTCAGAACATTTGGTGGAGGGAAGAATCAAAGCCTTCATAGCTCCTTTCTGTGTGTATCTGATTTAATTTATTTTTTCTCCACCTGAATTCAACCTTGTTGGTTTTGTGTGTGTGTGTGTATTTCCGTGGTACACAATATCTTTGCTCTACAAACCAAAGGAAGTCATAGCCCGTGCACCATGTGAAAACAGAGACAAAGAACAAAAGGCATTTCTTCTTTTGTTTCCGTCCTCCAAGTATTGAGAATGTTTTAATACATCTGCAAAAGAGCAGCGCATTTGATAAAATGTCTCACAAACCCAAATCAGTCTGACATGGCCACGTGAAAGGGTGCAGATGTTTCCATTTTCTCTGTATACCTCCAAACAGGGACATTGAGCAGTGACAAATGCTTTCTGCAAGCAGGTTGAAGTGTGAGTGTGAACTGATTGGAATTGATGTTATTCCAGGAGAAATCAATGCATTTTTTTAACAGCTGCAATTACGCCCCTCACGTCAATTCATCAAGAGATTTGCATGAGGTAATTGTTGGCGCCATGTCTACTGATGCATTTTTATTACGTTTCAATTAGGAATTGAATCCAATTAGGGAAGTCATTCCAATCAACCAACAGGGGTCTCTCCTCAAAGCAAAGCCTACAGTATGAGGAGGCTGCTGAACTAAACTCTCACAATGCATTTTTACACAGTAATGGAAAATGAGCAGTTTACCAAAAAGTAGTAAAGTAGTCTCTTGCCACCATTGTACTTTTAGACTTTTTTTTCTCTTAATTTGATTCTTTTTTCAGCGAGAAAGCGCAAATCACAAACTAAAAAGCCCTTAATTAATTTCTCATTTCCTTCCTTTCATTTGAATTTTGTTTGGGTACATTAATGCATCAAAGAAATCACACAAGGCAGCCAACAATTAAGATTTCATTAATAATAACAAATTGTAGAACATTTTAAGTACTTCTCACAAGTCTTCTGGTTCTTGAATTACTTAAGCTCTGAAAGAAATAAGGTTAAATAGAGACACGAGGGTGCTTATAAACATTTTTTAAAAGTCTGACAAGATTAGGTGTTTGTGAGCTGCAACTATATTTCAACTGTTGTCAGCCAGTGACAAGTAGGTGGTTTTTCAACTGAATTCAAAGGGTTGCTTATGATCATCTACAAACCTTCTCAGTCGCAGTCTCAAAAGAGATCAACAGCCCAACCTCTAACTAACCCCGTTAGTATTTGCTCCCTCACGAGATGACACAATATCAGTGAAATACACACACAATAACCCAACCTGAAAGGGAAATTCACAGGGGTGTTGCACACTGTTTATTTGCTTGTGAGAATTATCTTCCTAATAACATTGTCAGAAGCGATGGGCACGGCAGAGCTGCACAACCTGTTCAAAGCAAGCCGAGAGCCTTGCTTTTGAGGTCGGCTTCTCATTCCATGACATCATGTTAATAACCTTTTTTTTTATAAAACTGCTGAAAACTCGTCCTGAGGTAGACAGAAGAGAGGACGATGGTGGCTGCTTTGGCTTGCCGAGGAAGCACTGTGCCTTTGATCTCAGGGCAGAGCAGAGTTAAGTGTGCCGAGTGGCCGTGTGCACGGTGCTACTGCCCCCTGGGGGACGGGCTGGGGATAATCGGTGCTGGGGGGGGAGCGGCAGATGGCTCCTGCAGCTTCAGCACCAAAGAACACTCTTTCTATGAAACAACAAGGAAGCTCGTGAGAAGTAAGTACTCCCATGGGATTCTATCATCACTGTAATAATCGTATCAGCCTCAGAAAAAAAAAAAAAAAAGACAGATTGTGTAACTCAGGTGGTTATATGGCCATGAGCACTAATAAACTGAGAACTGTTACTGTCTCTGTATGCAACGTCTGTGGGAAAATGTGAAAATGTCAGGTTCAGCATGTCCAAACACTAGATTTTTTTAAAGAATCTCCATAACGTATGCTTTGCATTTACAGACATTGTGAGGAATATGCTAATTTCTCATTTATGTCCAAGAGAAGACATCTATCTTGGAAATGCTGGCCACACTAAAAGTTTCCTTCTTATTATGTTTTTTGTTCACTTTTCCCCCGATTCTCCAGGAATAAAAAGCCTGTATCAAAATGATTCAGTGATTGAAGTAATCAGTGCAGCTTTCTTTTTTTTTCAGCACAATAGCAGTTATCAAGGAGTCACAGTAGATCTCCCTCTCTTTTCTGCTGTCACTCTGTCGTTCACATGCAGCACAAATACACAAACACACATACAGAAATAGATGCACGCAAACACACATAGAAACTGACACACTACAATGTAGCGGCGGCAAATGGAGGTGTGCAGATTGCCCACTTAGACTGTTACATTATCCTCTTTGTGTTTACTTTTCATTTTCTGCTCTCATTTTCAGCCTTTCTTCCGCGCTGTCTTTGTGCCTCTGCTCGTCCATCCTCTGTCAGGTGTGTGCATCTTTTTCCTATCCTCATTGTCCTGTCTCTTGTCATCCTTTCACCCGTCCCTCATCTCTCTGCCATCATCAAGGACCCAGTGGCCTCCTACGTAGCACCAGTGGAGAGAAGGGTCTGTATCTCGGCAACGCACCTAGCAACCGCTCCTCGTAACTATGGATTATAACCTGTTGCCAAGGGAGACAGAGATGGAGGATTGATTTTCTTTTTTTTTTAGGGATGAAATTCAAAGTGAATTAGATGCGTGAATAAACAATGCATCAAGACGAACACTAACAGTCACATGAATTGTGACTTTATTCATTTACGGTTTTATCCGTGAGCTTTATACTTGATCTTGATATAGATTAGTAAAGATTAGCCGACAGATTAGCACAGAAGCCTGATTTTAAGATTTCAAGTGCTTTCAGGGGGATACTCCGGGCATAAACAGTAATGGAGTGTACTATCCATTAATGTTATTCATTTGATATTGATTTGATATTTATTGCAATATAAAAAGATAATCAAAAAGAGCTTTGCTAGATATAAACCCATTTTATCTGCAAATTATGGCTCATTTATTAGAATTAACGTTAACAAATAAAGTACTAAATATATTTAAAGGGGACTTATTCATATTATAATGTGACTTGAATTAATACATTAACATCAGTCATTGTACTTTATTATGGATACACACGACTGATATGGAGTTAGATTTAGTTAGTGAATTTATGTACAATATTAAAGTAAAATATTACTGTTTGTATGGAATTACTGAGAAGAGTGTCAACCCTTATATTTTTGTCTTAATATTTGTCTTTTGTTTGAATTTCCTACATTGGTAATTAGTTAATTCAGGTAATTAAAAACAAATGTATTGTATTTTATTGTTTAAGGTTGATTTAAGGTTCAGATTTCAGATTCTCATTGATTTTTTCTTCCTTTTAATAAACACTAAACCCTTTAAAATTGATTACTTGGCACTATAAGAAAAAGAAAGCACAGCCCCAATAAGAAAAGGGCCCACGCATACACACTCAAAAACCTGACAAAGTCCCTTTTCTCTCTTCGTACTGGTGCTTCTCACCTATTCTCTCTATCGCCCACTCTCTGATGAGTGCTTTTACATGGCCACACAAACTTGTCATTAAACTAACCTACTATTTTCTATCACCTCTGAGCTAAATTACCACACTCTGCCTGGCATCCTGTGGACCAGCTTGTGGATATGAAAGCCCACAATTCCCCTGCTATCACCTCTCGGGGCTCTTGCAAGTGCACTAATGATAGCCTGCCACCGGAGAGCTGGTGGAATGGAGCCGTAATGTCCTTGGAAAGTGCAGGATGGTGCGCATGCTGTGGTAGAGCGACCTGCTCTGTGTCACTCTCTCTCTCCTGGAGTGGATAGCCTCCATCCTCCGGCTTCCGTGTTAATGGGCAGATCCTAGCTTGAACCCTGATGGCTGGATGCTTGGGTTGGGGGCCTGAATCTGACAGAGGTCAGTACCATTAGTACGCCAGTGTTTAACAGAGAGTACTGATACACATGTATGAGAATACACACACCCACACAGCTGTATACTGCTGCCTCGACTCCATACCAAACAGGTAAAGTTCTGTGGTCTGGTGTTAGTCATTACTGACGCAATACCTACAAGAGGAAATGCAAAGTACTAGAGAGCTACAAACATAGAGGGCAGTACTGTATCTGCCTCCATCACCACACACACACACACACACACACACACACACACATAATATATTTAAACAAAGAGAATGTTAACGTTATGTATGCTACTACAATATTAGTATATGTGTAGTTTAGTTGAAATTTGGTTATCATTTATCTTAAAGATCTGTTTTATACAGATCATATTAAACATATTAACATATTAAACCACATGTATTAAAATAGACTTTTCCATACCATATTAAACTATATTTGAAAATGTATATTATGATATCAAGGCTTTATTTCAATTTTGATAAGTCATCATGTGCTAAAGTATACAGGTTTAAATTGTCCCACTGTAACAGCATTAGTCATTTTTCATTAGTAAACTTATATTTTTTATTCTTTACTAGAGAACAATTCTACAATTTTTATAAACTCCACCAAAGATTTGATTGGCAATCACAGTAAAGACAATTAAAGATGTCATAATATGACAAAATTTTGTACAAATTAACTAACTACTTATTGTCTGTGCACCACAATATATATGATTCTACATGTTGCGATATACTGTCCAACCCCTCAAACTAATGTCTCCACAAAGATCACAACTGACTTTCATCTGCATTCTGTAGACTGAAGGTCAGATTCAGTCAGAGAAGCCGTACGCAGGTCGGGGCTCAGTGTCTTGCTCAAGGACACTTGGACCGGACTGGTTTGTCTGTATTTCTAAAAGTGAAAATGACAAAACAAAACAATTTTGCTTTTTGAAGTTGAAATAAATCCAAGCCTGGTTGGCATAGGCTTTTCTAAAGCTCTTTCTTTTTCTGTCTGGAAACAATCATGATTTTATGTGTTTATGTTTCATTTCTGAATCAAAGATAACTACTGAAATTTCACTTTCCAATCTACTGAACTACAAGAAAAGATGAAGAGCATGAGTTCAAAATGTGAAAACATTCAACTTAGGATGCAGCACTGCCAGAACATATCTTATGTTGATTAAAGAAAATGAAAAACAGTTCTGTTTCTTGTTTTCACATTTTGTGCCCTACGACTCAGAAGCAGAAGCCACAGGTCTGATTTGTAAAAAAGAAAAATCCCAATCAGTCTCAGCCACCTTGTGGTTGCAGGAGGGTACAAGATGAAATAACGTATAGTATTATTTAAAAGAAAAAAATATGTACAGAACTTTCCTGGACATATATAAAACAAACAAATATCAGGTAAATTTAATGATTTGCCCAGTAAACATGTCTTTTATATAAAGGTGGGAAATTAAAGAATCCAGTTCCTTATTAGGATATTATTTAGTGTGTTGACTTAATATTAAAACCCACAGTATATGATGTGCAGTTTGTCAATGTACTTTGTGCAGTGTAATGTAAACATTTAATTAAATGTATAATAATTGTGTATTCATGAACACAATTTCAACTATTTCTGCCTTTTAGAAATAATTAGAATGCTTCAATACGCCCCTCATTATTGAATGCATTCAAGGCCGGCAGACAATAAATTATATTTGTTGTAACATATCTGTGAATCAGCACCAGCAAATACAGTCTACCATGGACCTATTTCTTGAAAAAGGAAGTAATATATCCTTCCACCACTGGAGGGCAGTAAGAGTCTGTCACAGACAGAGTGGACAAAACCGAAGCCCTCCTGGGAGCAAGGGATTAGTTGGTGGTCCAGCACAATCAAAAGACTGTTGTATGTAAATTGTGTAAATCCACTATGGGAGAGGAGGGTTATGCCAGTCGGATTTCATGCCCAGTCAACCCACTGAAAGAGGACCTCAGGCCAGCAGACCCACAGCTGAATAGTTATGGGGGCATTGTAAAAAGTCAGGCACTGAAACCAATTCACTTTCCTCTGCAAATGTTTTGTTTCTGCAGTCTTCATTTGGGATAACATTTGGTTTTGGTTCCATGCCTGTCCACGATCAGGACTCACTTTTAATTCTGTTTCACTACTGTGCTGAAACATGAGGAAACAGTGACTGTTGCTCAAATATTGTACAACAAACAGCAGTTGACAGGTAAAAGTTGTCAGCTGTAAAGAGTAGTAAAGAGAATCTAAGAGACGGTGATTACTGGTTAGATGTCGGTCCTGGCTTCAACTTCACTTTCCGGTAAAAAAGTCAAATTATGATGCAGGCAACACATTGTCATTCCGGTCAGACTATCAGTCACCCGGGGACAACGGGAGCTTTGCAGTGTGGGTGAGTGAGTAGGTAAATAATTTGGGAGGGAAGATAGGGACACAATTAAACTGACACATGTAAATGTTGGCTAAATGGGACGTGTGGAGGAGAGGGAGCCTTCTCAAGCAGCAAGTTGATCAATTAAGTAAACAGAGGCTGCTCCTGGAGGGGTGTCGTGGTGGGGCTGAAGAGTGGGCAAGGTGCTAATAACTCATCTGTGGCTAAAATATGAGTCTGGAGATGATAATCCAGCAGAAACGGCTGTGTCAGTGAAATATACTGGAAACCGTTCCAAAAATAAGTATCATGGGGTGGTCCGTGTATATACTGTATGTGTCAAAAAAATTTGTGTGTATTAATTTTTACACTCAAAACAATGTTTTAGGTGTATACATGAGATGCTTTACATTTACTATTTTATAGTTTTTATATTATCCAAGGCGCAATGTAGTATTTCTGCTACCTTGGTTGCCAGTGTACTTTCTAAAGAAACATAATTCAAAGGGACATGTTTGTGGAGATACAGATGCTTCAGCCTTTGCAGAGGCTTGCAGGCTGAACGAGGAGAGTTCTTCACACACCAGATCCCAGTGCATGAAAGTCTGTAATTGGTCTAAAATATCACAATTATGCCTTTGCTGGAAAAGTGTTTCAATTCTGCTTCCTGCATCTCCGCTACCATGGAGTTTTAAGTGAACCAACAACACAAAGCCTCAGTTAGTAAGTACAGGCGAGTAGATAAAATAACAGGACCACCTTACAATATGGTAATCAGACCACAAACTACATATTACCATAGTGTTGCCACGTAAAAAAAAGCTTCACAAAGGTAGGATTTATTGCAGGGCTATTATATTGAATTGGATAAGATGATACAGGTGTTCCTGTATTGTGTCCTCTTATTTGTATGCAGTTCAGCTGTAGCTTGATTTCAGGCAAGTCTGGCCTTTAGTATACTGCCGCTGTTGAATGTCATACTGCAAGCTCTGCATGTCAGGATGTGTTAATTGCTCTCTGTATTTATGTGAAAGTCTGTCTACTTATGCCCTTTGCTGCTGGTGAAGTACTTTGTCAGACCTTTCGGCTAAAAGTGCTGTACAAATAAAATTGACTTGATCTGACTTTAATATAAATGTGGATAACAGGCATTTCTGATCCAATTTGAAGATTAAATGTCTTTGGCTTTGGCTTACTTCGATCATATCTTGCCTCATAATGGGGCCCTGTAAAAGTGCATTATCCCAACGCTTCGGAGGAGGGTAATACATTGACAAGAGACACGCTCTGATGTTCCAAATGTGCAGAGTAAGTGGCGCTGAATAAGACGGGCTCCAGTGCTGACAACCAGGTGGACAGGTCCCCACCCTCATTCCCTCCGTCTTTCATTTGAATAATGAATGCTAATTACCTACTTGCCGAGAGCAGAACTGTCACCTCACAGGGCCCAATAGACATTTCCCTTCACATACAAGCGCACGTACAGTCACACACACCAGTATGCACACTCACCGGCGCATGTACACACATACAGCGGCTGTCACTGCAGCAGTTCTACTCACCTCCTAAACACCAGCACATTTACAATAGAAACTTCAGAGGACCTAGTTGATAAACTTGTGGGAATTCCTTTAACAAAAGCGCCTGTCAAGACAGTATGTAGGCTAATGATAGACTACATCCACCACTCTGCTGGAAGAACTGAGCATGGCACTTTTTGTGCTAAACTATTGAACAGCCGTTTTTTACTGAAAGAGATTGACGGCAAGGCTGATAAATACTACACTGAAGTGAAAGTACTGGTACTTTCAGTTATCTTATATATGTTAACAGTAAATGTATCATGTATAAAACCACTTACCTGTAAAAAGCAGGTAAATGTCCAACCTCTATGTGTATAATTTGTCTGTTTTTGGAGACTCCTTGTAATAGTATCAAAAGAGGGACTATTACCAGGCTAGCACCACTGCACTGCAGAAGTGGCACTTTTTTTAATCCTTATTCTGTAATAGGTTCATTTAGAATAACTAACTTAGAACGAAAATACCCTAAAAAAACAAGTAAAAACTGAGTGTCCCAACACAGAAAGAAATGTTTGTCTTCATTCAGAGACATACATGCACATGCCAACAAGTTACAAACATGCAAACACATTCAGAATCCCATTCACATATATAAAAATACAACCACAAATGAGCATACACCGACATATATGCATACTCTGGCTTTCTCCCACACGTGCACTTGAATACAAACACTTCTCTGTAATAAAGCCCTAGCATGGGACTAATGCCCATACGTTTGCCGAGTCGCACACCACTTACAGTATATCGTGGGAGCTCAGAGGTTTTTCATCTCATTCATTTGAGGCTTGGTTACACAGAAAAATCCTCAGTTGGCTAAACCTGCAATTCCACTGATGAGCTTCCTGGCCGCATACCGAATACAGAGGTAAATCTGGCAAACTGTGTATGGGTGAGTTTTTATGAATTTTTGTGTGTGTGCCTGTGTCTGTTTGTGTGTCCGAGTGCATGCGCTTGCCTATTTCATTTCCATTCCCAAAACAAAAACTGTGGCAACCTGGGGCTGATTTGACCCTCCTGTCTGCCTGCCTGTGAAAGGCCCGCCATTGGTATGCAAGGCATGGTGTGTCCTCAACAATAATTCGGGGATAAAATCAATGATGCTGCCAGTGAACGGCCTGTGGTTTTTACTGGCTCCATCGGTGGCGTTTGGGAGGGTGTGTGTGGCTCTCTGACACAGAGGTTTGACAGATCTTCAACAGCTGTGTTGGTGGAGGGCCGTGTGCGAGCGGGGATGAGGATGTTGACAAGGATGTCCATTAAAGCTGCGAGTGACACATGAGCAGCAGTAAAGCTGGTCTGTCCCATCCCTGTCACCAGTTTCCCGCTACTGAGGGTTCAGCCCTGCATTAATGGATTCCTATTTGACGAATTCCACTTGATCACATCTCAGTTGAATCTCCATTAAGATGTCAACACAGTGGTTAATGTATTTGAGATTTTCCCCCTCGTCCTGCTAAACCATTATTTATAACACTTATTAGGAAGCGTAACCCGGCCATCAATTAATGTCCTGCAGGCATGCTAAGCAATTGGGCCCATTGGCGTCAGACCAAATGTACTGGAACGTCCATTAATTCTGCAACCCACACACAAGTGCTCACATTCCAATGAGCACATTCAGAGACACACAAATGCAAAGCTTCGCATACATGCACATTTGCAATTTTCTCAAGTTGCACTTTCTTGTGTTTATGCTGCTTCATGAGGGTGAGACGCAATTTTTATGTTTTTCCCTACACAAGTTAATCTTTTTTACTCAGTACCGATAGAAAAATATTGACACACCATGCAATTAAAAGTTGGCATTTACTTTAAATTATTGTTTTCCACTGCATCGAGCAAAACATTTTAAAATTTCCCGAATACTTAGTATTGATCTCCCATATTATTAATAATTACTATTTATATATATTATTTTTATAATTATTATTTTACATCTTGTTCTATTCAGTTGTAAAGGAAAACCTCTGCACCACTGACTGGACTCAGAAGAGTAAAGGTCTCTAGGATAAAGGTCAGCGGATGAGATTGCGTGCAGTGAAATGTCAAAAATCTTATTTTACTACTTACTGTCTAATTTTACTCTTGAGTATGGTGTGCAGTGCCACTGTGACCCTTATTGCAAATTAGGTTAATACAATGACAGTAAAATGCCTGGCAGGACCAAAGTACAATGACATTTTGAAAGCATTTAATACTGTATACCTTTGGACATAACCATTTCATTGTTCTTTCCAGTGTTTGTGGTGTTAAATTAAAATGGGAATTTCAAATACATAAAAAATGTATGACTGTAGTTTATATCTTCTTTAAAGGCCTCTGGGAGTGTCCTTGTAACCTCATTTACTTTTCAAAGCACAGTTATTGTTAATTATCTTCATCATGGCATGCCTTTAGACTATTTAAGACAGACACTGTATTTTCTTGCAGACAAACCACAAGCTGTAAACCACCACAACTGACATACAATGGAAGGATTTAGTGGGTTACAAGGGCCCATGGCAAATCCCAACACCTTTTTTTCTGGTGACTCACATTAGCACATTATGCTGCACTTAACTGAAATCACAGAGTTTTTATTTATTTCTCTCTCTCTATGGCGATCTAAGCATCAAATAGATCATGAAAAGGTTGCTGAACTTGATCAGATTAAATGGCAAAAATTTACCTTATCCATTATACATACCAAAGAGGGGGCAGCTGGAACAGACAAAGGAAAAATTGATGATGAAAATGGTTTCTATGATAAAATGAGGAATTTGGAAATGCCCAAATTCCAGACAAAATGAGGTTTGGCAGTGTAACACATGAATCAGAGGCGATTTGCAAATACGCCAGTATTCATTTGTAAAAAATAGCTGTAACTCTTTCCCTGCCTTGTAATTCAGTTGTTTTTGCTTACAAACAAAACAAAAAAGCAACATGGTTATGAAGGGACGTGGGAGGTTTTGAGAATTGATTCCCTCTAAATGCACGCTCCTACAGTAAATGGAGTTACTTACTTACTACATTTGTTCTAGATACCCCGGTACCTGTTGTAGACAGAAGACAGCAGCAGGGAATAAGTTGTAAGGGTAACTGCCATATCTCATGCAAGACGGCCCATTACTCATTTCATGTGTGTGTGTGTGTGTGTGTTATTAGCAAAATTCAACTGCCTGCGAGATGAAGGACAGGAGTGAGCACATGCTGTGTATTGAGCAAATTGTATTTGGTGTGTGTGTGTAGGACAGAGATAGGCTGAGTCAATGTACCTGTTTACTACCAAACATCAAATATTTTGGTTAAACGTAATCCGGCATTCATGTTAAATAATTTATGTATTACAACATTATAATTATGTACCTGAACCAGACAACACACTATGTATGTATTTATGCTAGAAGTGTATATGTTTACTGGAACATACAGCATGGTATTTTCCTCAAGGAAAGTTATTGCCATTTTCTGGAGGCTTCTTGATGGTTTAAGCCACACAGCTCAAAGATATTACAGTTTTTTGACAGTTTTCCTCTGTAAGACAATCTTTCACTGCTCAGAGTAATAACAGCTTGTCTTTTCTCTGTTGTGAGATGACATTTGCTTCCCATGATGACTGCTGAGTGTCTGCAACCACTTTCACACATAAACCCTGTGTTTGGTGCAGAATAACGAACACATCCAACCAGCCGTTAATCCCTGGCCACTGCCATTCACATGTGATCCTGGTACACAGGACTGCTGTGTACCAGCTACTGTTGATCAATACACATCGCTCTGGAATTAACCTAAACAGGAGCATATTTTGACATTTGTGTCAAAATATGATGAAGTGCATTTAAAGCTCAAAAATAAAGCAAGAAATTCCGACCAACTGGCTCCCAAACAAGATAAAATACTCAAAGCTAAGTGGATCAAGCTATACTATCTACGATAGGGTTACACCCTTGATTGGTTCCATAGTAACTAGTTCTCAGAAACTTAATTTATGCGTCATTTGCAACAGGTGCAGTTACTGGTCAAACGGTAAGGTAAGCTAAGGTAACCACCTTCTGGTGGTAGCTTATTTACCACACAGACACCTGAGTGGTATACCTAATCGATAGTCATACTAGTATCCCACCCTGACTGAGGCGATTATTCTACAGATGCTTCCACATCCTAAAATATGTTTTATTGACAGTGTGCAACAGCATAAGTGTGTTTATGTGCAGGTCTCTGGCCTGTTGGCAGTTTCATTGCTTGATGGAACTGGTGATGTCTCCTAATTCTACCTCTCTCGTCTGTGCGTGTGTGTTAAAGTGTGAGGGTGGCTGCGTGCTTGTGTGTATGTGTGGACCCATGGCCTGTGGGGCAGAGGGTTCTGTCAGACCCACGACCGAGTGATGAATGTGTGTGCAGAGAGGGGAACCAGGTGCCAACTGCATTGACTCCTCTTCTCCGCTGCGTGTGCGTGTGTGATTGTGTGTATGTGCGTGTGCAAGAGACAGAGAAAGAGATAGAAAGTGTGAACATTTTGTTCATGTGGGTACGTTTTAAGTGAGTGCATGTGGGCATAACTATGCACAAGTTGAGGTTAGTGCATGTGTATGTATCTACACATAAATGTGTGTTTGTGCATGTGTGGGATTCTGAAAGCACAGCAGGATAATACTTCTCTCTTTCTCATCTCCCTCATCCTCGCTCATCCTGACACCCCCCATGCCCTCTCCGTCACACTGCTGCCTCTCATCACAAACCTAATCGTCTCACCCCCTCGGCAAGTACGTGCTGTGCGAATTAAAGCGCCCCTGCCCTCTTTCTCTCTTTCTTATTCCTCTTTGTCTTCGTCCTCCTCCTAATAATTTTCGGCTTTTGTATGGAATGGGTGTCCGACTTTAAGTGGCCACAGCCTTTCAATAATGTGTTTACTTATCTCCATTTAGCTATTGAGCTTCTGACATTTTCAATTTATGTTTACAAATTGCAAACATTAACATGTAAATCTGGAGGATGCCTCACAGGGCTTCCGTACTCATTGAAAAGGGGTCATGAAATGGGACAACAAACCAGTAATGGCACAGCTTGTTCCGAAGCATTTGTTGTGCAGCACTATTCAGCTGCTAATGGGTCAGCATACATGCATACAGAAAATTGCACTCACAGTGAAGGTCTTAGTTTATGTTCTAACTCGTTGATTAGGAATATATATGTATACACTGCATATATGGTATCTATGTTTTGGCAGTAACCATTTTTTTACATTAGAGGTCACTTTGTTGTAGCAGCCAATCTTTAATTATTGGAATGCAATCTTTCAAGAGTGCAAAATGAGGACGACCTTTTTCACGGTTGTGTTAAATCACATTCACCAAGTTCTTGGTATCTCAACTGCTATAACAGACAACTTGCTGAAGCAGTGATAGTTTTCTCTGCTTTTTCTTTTTTTTTTTTTTTTTTTTTTCCTGGTTTTAAAAAAAAACCGTTAAAACATTGCCAATGGCACCAATTTTAAAGTAAACAACCAC
>JAVQJD010098251.1:0-31397 GCA_036023655.1 Nannoperca australis | reverse complement strand
TGTGTGTGTGTGTGTGTGTGTGTGTGTGTGTGTGTGTGTGTGTGTGTGTGTGTGTGTGTGTGTGCGTGTGTGTGTGCGTGCGCGTGCGTCTTTACCGCCCAGTCTCCCAGAACACTCTGTCTCACTGCTAAGTCAAACCACAAACCACAAGATACACAAAGGCATAAACGAGAGAGCGTGACCCATTTGTTGGCCCGCACGTTGTATGGTGTACTCCTTGGCAAAAATGTTTGCTTATGTTCTGCATCAAAAGTCTAATATCATTTGAGATGCAGTAACAATAGACAGCAGGAATGCACACATGACGTACGGCTCCACAACGTTATATATAAAAATATATACAAGCACACAAGAGGCAGCATCACTTCTGTCAGATGCTTCTGAACCAGTTATTATGCATCTGTTGTTGTTGGCAAATAAGTGTCCCTGATTCTCACGACACTCATCACACTCATATACTCACACAAATATACAGGCACATCTCCAACGTTTAAACTCATTGCCACCGCCCACACACACACACACACACACACACACAAGTCTGTTTTCTGTCTCTAGTGGTCATTTTTTAAGCTGTCAATCAGAACAGAGGAGCCTTGAGATTAATGGAAACAGAGAGAGTGGAGTTCCACACGTTATATTGAGAGATAGAGGCAATGCAATTTGAAGGTATGTTGAACACTGAGATTAGTACAGTTCAGCTACATTACTGGGTATCTGTGCTTAAAACACACCTTTCTCAAGTGATGGTTTAATACTTAAACTCAAATTATTAGGGTGAAGGACGTAATTCGCCCATGTCTGCAGGGGTTCGTGCTGTAGGCACATGCACGCTGACTCTACATGTATGAATGCGTACATGTACACAGACACGAAAGCAGTTGTGCGTCTCCTGTCCGCCCTGCTGTCCACATGCATGTCCACTCTGGAGTGTATCAGGGCCTTTAGCCCACCAGTGACACAAAAACGTATCCTCATATTACCATTTGTATGTATCCTTTCCACTGCTTTGGCCAAGCCATGGAGTTTTTGCTCTAAATTTCATTTTCTAATTATTTTACATTCAGTAATAAAGCTTAAATATGCAAATCTCCCCACACTCTTTCAAACTGTATTCAGAAATCCATCCATGAGATAGGTGGGTATCGTTAAAAAAAAAGAAACCTCCATAACCCGAACAATCTCTTTCATGCTGGCAGATGTCCAATCTCAAACACTGGCTGTTATTGTAGATGTTCGGGGCAATTTTTCATCAGGACTAAAATGAATTATTCTGGCCTGACTGTGCGGCATTAAAAGGATGTTAAACCTGGATTCTCTTTTTGGTCTCGACCATCAAACACGAGGAGACACAACAGCAACAACAACAAGAGATTAAAGAGCAAAACTTATATCGGGGCAATAAATCAATGGGAAACCTCCTTTTAGCTGGCGTATCTGAGGAGCTGAGGTCCTCTGAAAACAACACTGTTGCTCTTGATAGTGCACTGTGCTTTGCCACGGGGCTGTGGTGCAGCCCTGCGTGTAGTGGCTGTTTCATATTCAATGAGTCTGTTTGTCAGCGGTGTATGACATGAGAAATAAGAGGCTTAGCAGAGAGAGTTTTCTGAAATGTATTCCTTCGCCTCATTCACGGTTTCCTCCATCTCTTAATTAAATCAATTTCACTCTCCTTCTCTTTACCTGTCTTTCTCCTTCTCGTTCTTTCCATCTCTCTCTCTCTCTCTCTCTCTCTCTCTCTCTCTCTCTCTCTCTCACATACTCTCAATCTCTCTCGCCCGCTCTCTGCCCTGTGTGACTACCCGGCTGCAGTTGATTGATGATGAGAGAAATCTCCCAAGGACAGGCGCCTTGTTAAAGACAGGCCAGTGTGTTCTGTCTGTGGGAGCAAACAGAGATGGAGGGGGTGAGAGAGGAGTACGCTGATATTCCCCTGCTCCATTACCAATGCTATTTTTTCCGTTTTTTATCTTCTTATTTCCTCTTCTTCTTTTTCCCCTTCCCCTTTTTTTCCTGTTTTCTTTCCTCCAACCTCCCCAGCTTCACTACCGGGCCCTTTTTAGCATCTCCGCTGAGGGAGAGCGCCTCGTCACCAGAGGACCGCAGGATGGGGCGATAGCTGTCAGGCGGAGGAGGGTGGAAGGAGAGGGAGGAAGAGGAGGCCCCTCCAGGGCGGGCTGGGGTGCTTTGGACAGGGGGCCCATCCTGGAGAGAGACAAGCTGCGTTCTGATTAATGACAGGGAAGCCGTCGTATCCATCACTGCCCCGCATCAGCCCCGAGAGAAAGACTGGTGGCTTTTCTGCCTCTCAGTATGTTGTTGTTCCCCTCCTGGTTTTACAGCAGTTCATTTAGAATAATGACTGATGAGCGAGCACAGTTAGAACACGTTACGGTAAATATTAGATCAATTACTAATCATAAGAAATTAACATTCAGGAGGAAGATTTTGTATTGGTTGGGTAACATTTTGCTGCTTTTCTTTGTCCTATGTGACAATAAACTGAATATCTTTGTGCTTCGGAGTCGACGTGTTGGGCTTTAGGAAACTGTGATGGGCATCTTTCACAAATTTCTGACATTTACACCAAACAATGTCTAGATCTAGAAAAGATATCGATTGATAATAAACATACACATGGAAGCATGGAAGATAAGGGGGAAAAACTAAAATGAACAATGAGACGTTGCCTCTTCTCAAAAAATATAAGAGAAGATTTTTTGAGAAGCAGGTCTTTGTCCAAACAAATTCTTCGGGGATTCTCCAAATATATTAAATTTCCATGAAGAGAAAAGCGTCCCAGGCTATGAGCACCTGAACAAATTGTGATAAATTGAAGCCTTCCGTGGCTAAATCAGGCAGCTTGTTGTGAAATCCACGCACTGATAGGAATTGTAAATTGATGTAAATAGCTTTGTTTTAATTTACAAGCAGAACTTATTGAGCCTCTGAGTGCCTGATTAAACCTACAGCATGCAGTGCACATGGTCATGCAAGGCAGATCATTACTTTGATGTCCTCTTTCACACACACACACACACACACACTCCCTCTTTCTCCATCATCTCTTGAGATGTTTCAAAACACTCCCGTCATTTCTGAACTGGGGCCAAGATCATTTAGGAGTGCTTTAATCCCAAAATAACACACATCACCGCGGTTACAGCATATGCCAACTCATGTACGCACATAAAACCAGACGCCTTCAGTTATACTTCCTGGCCTTGAATGTATTCAGCACAGTGTCGTTCCCTCTACTGCAACCACCGTCCCTTCAGTTCCTCTCCCTTCATCTTCCTCTCCTTCCTATGCTGCCATCTTTTTTTTCCTACTTACTTCCTCTCCTCTTCTCTCTCCCCAGGGCCTACACAGACTCGTACAACATTCATGACTGTCTGGAACATGTGCTTGCAGCAGGAACCTGAAGGGCACAGCTTCTTATCCAAGAGCCAGTACTAACACTGTCTAACAGCTCGTCTGGTATCTGACTGGGAGATTCCCTGGTATGTTTATTTTTACACTGGACAGCATTACATTGGCCCTGCTTCAAACTTTGGCTTGAGACACAGTCTGGAGTCAGACAACTAGCCCCCCCCCCCCCCCTGTGCGAATGTACAGAGTCTTGTCTGACGAATGCAGCACAGGGAGGAGGATGGTGCAACAGTGACAGTGCGATAAGCTTGTAAAAAAGTGGGACCTCTGGGACGGCTGCATCTGCACACATAAATACACTTTTTATTTGTTTTCTCCACTGATTTTAATAGAAGGCTGACTGCAGCGTGTGAGGTTTCCCCGACTTTTACACCTGGGATCCGTCTAATACAAGTCGCAGCACGTCCGCCGTTGCGGCTTCACTGCTTTGCTCAAGGGCACCCTGATGGTAGCTTCTGAGTCATTTCAGGTTGAGATTTGCACCATCAGCTTTCCCGTCACAAGCCATTTCTACGCCCTCGTGGCCGTTTTCTGCTTCACTTGCATCTCTCTCAGTGGCAGCACGGCGCCTGGCTTTGTGACAACATTCTTACATGTCCTCACTGTGAATGTTACTTTTCTATTGTTTATCATAGAGGCTAGTTTTAAGGCTTATCAGTACTTTAGGTTGAAAAAGCTGAAAATTAAGAGAAATCAGGGAGTTTTTAGGGAGCTTTGGCTTTGGGAATTTAGCGGTTATTTTAGATGCAACAGAAGAAGAGCAACTGGTATCAGTTTACAAGCCAAAGACAAAACGTTGTTTTGATTAAAGAAAACTGAGACAGTCAACAACAACTAAGCTTTCTTCACCGACTTTTTCCATTTGCAAGTCCAGTATTGATATCAATAACAATAAAAAGTGCTACACAGAGAGGAACGTACAGAATGCAAATACATCGAACGGCTGTTAGTATCAATTGTGTCAAAAATGGGGTTTGATAGAATGAAAACCTTAGAGAAAGAGAATAAAAAGTTACTGTACCACCGAATCACAACTAATGATAAATGACACAAAAGAAGCATCAGGGAAGGTTGTGTGAGAAAGCTCAATGCAGCAGTGAGGGAAGACTGAAACCAGTGGGAAGATTTTTACTGGACCTCACACTGTTTTTATGTGGCGCAGAGCCATAACAGGCCACCACTGAAGTCCTAAGTGAGGACGCTGGTGGTTCTGAAATGAAGTTTCCACCAGTTCATATTTCTGAGGTTCTTTGATTTCAGGACTTTATCCTGCCCATTACTTTCAATCATCTGCGTTAATAATGAATTAGGAGGTTTTCTTTTGTTGCTAATCTATCTTATTTGCAATTCAGCCACTTAAGGCCATTTCACTAGAACTCATATTAGAATACTGGGCCCAGTGGGCATTAATATTGGATGAAGTGGGAATATAATAATGTGAGCTCCCCTCACTAGAGGCAAGCCACTCTCTGTGCCTTTCTCTCGGGCTCTGCTGCAATATGTATGGAGGAATATTAATTACTGTCGAAGCATTATGGTTATTATGATTTCACATTATGCAGCTTCCAGGAGCAATCGGTGGTGGGATGCTAAACGTGTACGAGCCACTTAAAAAGATGAGGAGAAGGGAAAGAGGGTAAAATAAGGAACGCGGCTCTCTAAGACCAGTCATTTTTCTTTCTTGCCCTTCCTCTGGTCTTACTCTCTTCTGTTTCTGCCTCTTATTAATAAAAAAGTTGGCTGTTTCTTGGCGACAGATTTAAAAAGGATGGGTTATGTTCACATACTTTCTGTTTTCTCCTCCCAACCATTTGCTCCACTTCCTATCCTCCATCCATTCCCACTTGCTCTCTATCCTGCTTTTCCTCTTCAACCTCTGCCTGCCTCCCACTCTGCGTCTTCCTCTTCCTCCCTCCCACAGGCACAGTGGATCAGAGGGTTTTAGGTGATAAATACCCTGGACCAAGGGCTCACCAGCCACCGATTCCTGCCACTTTACTGTGTCACATTGTGGCCGAGGCCTCATTAAAAAGGCATTAGCCTCCTCTTGGTCCCATGATGGAGGCCGTGTCTGGCTCAGTCACTGCCGCAGGGATCCATTTAAAAGTGGTGGCAGGAATGAATAAGGAAGAGCAAGATAGGGGAAACAGAGAGAGGAAGAGATGGCCATGTAATGAAAGTGAAGATCTGGCTGGAGAGAGGGAGCAGGAGGCATCAATTCCATGTGTGAGGACAAAGCGAGGTCCGGGAGTCCAAGGAGGCGGCCGAGGCGGAAGCAGAGATAACTAGCTGGAGCGAAGTCCACTTACTTGTCCCCTGTGAGTTCATGTGCTCTCAGAATTTAATTGATACCGGCCAATTAAAGCCACTCCGGTTTCACCTTGAGGGGGTTAGGAGAGGTGGAGTCAGGGGTTGGAAATGGGGGTGGGGGGGTGGAAATGGAGAGGAGCGAGGTGAAGAGGGGAGATGAAGCATGCAGCATGAAAACACAAGAGTAAGCGTTTGCAGCACATCATTAGTAAATAAGCAGTCTGGAGGTGACGACAGAAGAGACGAAAAAGTGGGGGAAGGAGAGAGGAGGACGAAGGTTGACAGAGAAGAGGAATGTTGTTTGGGGGGTTTGGGATTAAGGATGGAGAGAGAACTATCGAGCAACTGTACAACAACATCTGAAATGCTACGAAAACAGAAGAAATGTGAAGTAGCATGTGGGTTGAATCTCAAAGACCAAAACGACAAAAATACTATTGTTAAAAAAGAAATCAATACTGGGCAATTTGTTATTGCTCTTTAGTGTCAAGTAAAACTGACTGTGCATCAAAACAACAGATACACAAGGAAATATTCTAATGTTCCAGCTGAAAGGTCAACAAACCCCAAGAGACACCATTTACACGTGAGCGATGCCGGGTTTGACATTTAAAGAAGATTGTTGTCTCTTTAACAAGCCGACCCAATCGACAATGGCGCCTCCCTGAGTCTTTCTTTTTGGGCCACTAGGTGGCAGCAGAAACAAGCTTTGCACGCAGCATTGACATACAGCATAATCAGCTTGTAAGTTGATATGGCAAACCTCTTACCAAACAGTTGTTTCCTTATACATTCAGTGGTTACAGAGAAACTGTAGCATTCATTTGGAGTCGCCTGGCGAACACGAGCCCAATATTCACTCTGTGTACAAAATGAGTACCAGCACCAGCTAAATCTTGGTAAAATATGCAAGTGGCTGGTAGATTTTCTGCTTCCAACCAAAAAAACTCAAACAAAATGGTAATCTAATGAGCTAGTCATTCAGCTATTCAGCTATTGCAGGTTTAAGGAAAATACAAGCACAACACTAGATCCTACTCAAGTTCACCTTTAGTATCTTACCAGTAGACATGTTTTTTTCCACCGTGACCATAATCGTTGCCTAACCTTAAAAAAGTATTTTTACTTGCCTAAACCCAACCATATTACAAGAATGTTCATATCAGCCATGATATATGTAGAAGTCAACCGGGGGGTCTGCAAGAGAGACAGACACGCAGACAGACCAGCAGACAAGCTGCCTTCCTAATGTGTCAACCTGCCCTCTGCCGTCCTACTGTGATGGAAGGATGAAGAATCAACAAGCAGATAGCTGTCACCTGTGTGTCTCTGCATCCACTGACAAGCTGAAGACGTGAGACGGTGATTGTGTGTAGGCAGCTCAATGAAAGAGGACGGGGTCAGGCAGGCAAGTGTTACTCTGGTGCAGAGGAGTGTTGCTGTTAATGCGGATTACTTGGTGAAATACCCACAGACAGACTGGAGGTTTTTCAGTGATAAGTCAAGGCACAGGTGAGGAGGTTGTCTAGTAGACAGACAGACAGACAGACAGACAGACATCCCACAGACAGCTCAGAGAGAAGACAAGCACTGCTGAGGCGGAGGGGAGATCAAAAGTCAGAGGTTGGTCAGACAGGCAGGAAGGACTCAGGTGGAAGGAAGTCAATTAGCTGTTGTGATTTTTATTTTTTTAGTACAGTTTTCAGATTTTGTACTGTAACGGCCAGACAGTAGGCTGTCAGAGGTTATTTCGCGGGAGGAGAGAATCTGACCTGAGGCAGGCTGCGTTAGACTTTGCCGGCTCTGGGACTGCAGTACGACCGATGAGCGCTATGCTGTGATTGATTCAGAAACACAGACAGGCAGCAAAGAAGAGGAAGGAATGATATAACACTGCAGTCAGACATACAGCCACATAAGAAGTCATTTTGTAATGATGTAAATCAATGCATTAGACACGTTTCTCTCTTTCTCCCATCTGAGGCCTTTTTGTTCTGTTAGGCAGTTTGTTTTCTAGCGTGTCTTGTTGTGTTTTCATGTTAAGGCCAGGTAATGAGCCTTTGAACATTTGGTGCCTATCATTTTTTCCTGAGATGGTCACGAAAGAGGCTAAATTGAAGATGAGGCAGTGCATTGTTCTGTATCCGCACACAGAGTTAAAGCCCTTCAGGAAACTATTTCCAACGAATCACATCTGTTGTTTACAGAGCCACATTAGTATAATGAAGTCAAAGTTCTATTACTGTAAAAAATGTAACCATGGCTATGATTCTTCACACTTGAGCTGCAAATGTTCACACAACTCCCACAATCTGTCATGTCTTCTGTGAGAACTTCGGCAACTCATCGTCCTTACACTATTGTACATTGTGTCTGAAACTGAGTCATATTTTGTCTCTGACTCATATTCTGAACTTAGAATATCATGTTCTTCTTTAGGCTGAAAAGTTTAGGCCAGATCAGTTCACTTTGTTAGTGCACGCTGATCAAGCCTGTTCAAAATGCCAAGCAGTGAAACTGTTTGGGTGACGCTGTATACAGAAAAAGAACATTTTGAGTTCTGTGCACAATGAAATGATAAAAAAAAAGGGGGGGATAAACAGTGAAACTGTTCCAAAGCTCAGGGACCAGACTAGAGCCAGCTAGTCTCTCACATAGGCCAGTTCATTAAAAACTGACACTTATTGCTCATTTTAGCAGTGGCATGGTTCAGTAAAAACTGGGGAAGCAAAGTAAAATAAGGCGCAGCCACTTAATAGATTACTATTGTTCTTTTGGCTGGTGAGTGAAGCAAATCCACAAGCCACTTGCATATTCTACCAGCATTTGGCTTATGGCTGGTGCTAATTTGTGCCCTGCACTCCACTGCGGTATAATACAATAAACCTTAAAACATTCATTAAGTAAGATTCTTACAATGACAACTCAGTCTGTAGAGCAAATCAGTTACTAATCACAAGTCGGTGGTTTAATCCTCAAACTCCTTCTGTCTACATATCAAAATGTTCACTCACTAGCAAAACATACTGAGACATATTGACAGCAAACTGCTCACAATGTATGTGGGAAAACATGAGCCGCCATGTCTGCATTACTATGCATGTATCATATATACAGACTTACACTACCTATCTTTATATGAAACAAACATACAATACAGTACTGCAAAGCTTATGCAATACGCTACAGATCAGTTGTGATTATTAATATATATACACAGATTTCACATCAGAAAGTATCACTGCATGTATCAAATGCATGACTTACACCTTCATATGCTCAGCACAGAAAAACATCCTCAGTGATCATTACTTCTCATAATAATTCTGAGCTTAAAAACAAAACAGGGATGATAAACTGGTCTCAAGAAACTCGCTTACCTCCTCCACCGGCTCTAAGCACAGTCAACTGGTGACTGAACAACCAATAAAAGCAACATTTGAGATAATATTCATATAATAAGCTCAATAAGCTCAGTCCCTGCTGACTGTGTCAGTGTAGACAGCAGCAATAACACAGCAGCTTCCCTGTCCAGCCAAACAAGGCACACAGTGCAAAATATAACCTCTATAACCTCGAATACAGGCAGGCAATGCAGGACATTTAACCACTAGTAACAAAACCAGCTAGCAGGCAGACAGTGGGTGCATTTTACTTACTTTATTTGTCGATGAAGACCATTCTTCTTTCCTTCATGGAGGTGACCTGCTCCCTCTCCTTGTCATGAATTGTCCCACTGCACTTGTTGCTGTTATGGTAGTTAGCTTGCTGTCAGACCTCTTTTTAATTCCTTCCTCCTGCAAGCTAATTTAACCGTTACCCTTAGCAACCATGTTAGCAACACTGGAAAACTAGCAAATTTATCTTAACAGTTGTCTAAATTAAACGTTGGAGTAACTGTCTGTTGTCAGAGGGCCCTCCTGAGTTGGACCAACACCAACAGAGCACCAGGGGTCAAGATAAACTCAGTTGCCAGTTTATTTGGTACACCTAGCTGACCCTAATGGAGTCTAATACACCCATCTTGCAATAAATCCTACCTTCATGGAGGTTAATAGGTTGAGTTTTTGTTTGAGATTGGTGATGATTCAACTGCATAATCATTTTGGAGGCAGCAGTTTGTGGTGCGTTATACTGACAGGTATTTCAATTATTTTGTCCACCCCATTTGTATCAATGAGGCTAGGCTAAATAACAGAAACACCTCTGTTTATAATGCAATAGAGTTTAACAGCACCACATACTACATCCTCTAAAATTGACTGATTAATCATTTAGTCTATAAAATGTCAGAAAAGAGTTCCCAGGGCCCAATTGGACATCTTCAAATTATTAATTGTGTCCAAACAATTAGTTTAAAACCCAGATATATTCAGTTCATGTTGAAAAAGCAGCAACTGCTCACGTTTGAGAAGCTGAAACATCAGAATATTTGGCATTTGTGCTTAATATATAACTAAAATGATTATCAATTGTTGCCAATCTGTTGATTGACTAATGGATTAATTAATTTATTGTGTATGCACTGTATTTGTACTTTGTGTATTCTGTATATATTTTTGTTTTATTTAGTTTTTATGACTTGTGTGTCTTTTCGTCTCATCTTTGAGATCATCAAGACTATTGCACCAATATAAAAATGTATGGATTCAACCTGTCCTCACATGACTCTATGCAGTTACCTCAGAATGAGTGTATAAAGTGACAACAAAACAAAAACCTTGGCATAACTTATTCATGTTTTTTATCTTCTCCAGTAAACTTTGGACAGTAAGAGAACAGAATAGAAACTCCCAGCATCTGCTGAAATAGCTGGACAGTAATGAGACGCCAAGAACGCAGACATTTTGCTGATGCCTGTAGAACTCTCCAATCCAATTAATAATAAAATTCCACCTCATCCCTCTATATCGCCTCTCCTTCTTATTATAAAACTGTATTTAATTCAAGCTCAGAGGGTGTTTAAGTTCCCGTGAGGACGCTCTTACAACAAACCCCAAAAAAGGTCAACAAAAGTTGAAAGGCCATGAATCCCCAACCTTTTTCACTCCTAGATGATTTACTTCCTGTGTTTGTATGCAGGCACTGCTCCAAGGGATGTTTGTGAGCTGAACTGGGACGGGGGAGAGGATCGTGACAACAGGGTCGGGTTGGGTGTTTATTAAAATGATAAATAACCTGGGGTCGAGGAAAGGGGACCTCATATTGGGGTTAATGATTTGAGACATTGATGGAAAATGTATGTATTCATACATGAATGTTTGCATGTACCTGTCTCAATACACTTGCACGCCTTTCTGTGTGGGATGATTGAATTGATTTTTGGAAGTTTCAGGAAACTAGGAGTCCACATTGTTGGTTTAGCGGCCTACATGCCTTCAGGCAGCATGTGAGAAAAAGAAAATAGATGCACATAAAAATGCCTGCACAGTAAAAACCATCTAGTAGAACTTCCATTTCTCTTTATTTATGTATAATAACACTTAATACAATTATACATACTTTATGAATTATTTATAGGTTGTTACTAATGGCTGTATTACTGGTTAGTACATGATTTACGAATGCTTTATAGATGATTAACCAGTAAGGTATTGATAAGAAATACTTGTCAGGTTGTTAAACATCCATTTGGCTGGTGTATATACATCTCAACCAAAGATGATGCAGACGAGTGAGGATATATCATCCTCTATAATATATGCACAAATACAGAAATAGATCAACACTTAAATATGCTTATTTGCCCTCTTGCCCAGAGAAGATCAATGCCTCTCTGTTCAGTAAATACCAAGCCAGTTAGCTTCACTTAGTACGAAGACTCAAGCCTAACCTCAAGACACAACCTTGAGGTTGTAGGCAACCAGCCGAGACTCCGACAAAGTGACTGCACCTGGCCAAGAAACAGTCCAGCACATAATCTTTGTGCAATGCTATGCTAAGCTAAGCTAAGTACGAGAATTTTATCAATCTTCCTATTCAATTCTCAGCAGGAAAGTGATTTAGTGTATTTCCTTTTATGATGAAACATTCCTTTGAAGGCACAAAGACACAGAAAAGATTTTCAGATTGCAACTTCTTTCAAGATGGGAACGGTTCCTTCAGCAGCATCAGGAGGTTTATCAGCTGGTGTGTAATAAGAAAAAAAGAGGAAATAATGTGATGGTGTACATCATAACCTGCAGCATAAATTTCTTTGTGTCAGTTGTATTTCTTTCATTCGTCAAAACCCCTCAATTAAACAGCCACAACATTTACATTCTGGAAAATAGCAGGTCATCCAGACAGAATTCCTTTTGTTTTAAAAACCTACATTTTCAGATGAAAGGATACCTTTATTAGCGTATTTATTAATTAATATTATTAAGTTATTTGTTGCAACTTTTTGACTGAAGCAGAAAGTGGTACCCAAAGCTACAGTGTCTTATTTTATAGTGTCTCAACAGCTGAAACTGGTGTACAAGGGCCAATAAAAACTCTAAAAATACAACCTAAAAATACAGAAGCTTGCATGTCTCTCTCTGTTTGTACATCTTACTTTGCCAACTACACTGCCAGCACCGCACTATGTTGGTTGACCAGGCAGTGTGTGTGAATGGTTCAGTGTACAGGCATTTAGAAGGACAGACAGAAACCGGCTGAGAGGGGTCGTAACATTAGGGGTGAGGAGAGGTTATATAGCCTAGTGAGTAGTAGTTTTGAGTAATGGACAGTGAACTGGGTTAGGTCAAAGGTTACTGGCTCTAGGCTAGAGTGACCTCAAAACTGCTCTCTGGCAGATTTGTGGGTTTTTATGGAGCAGTAAAAAGCCCACCCCGACAAGCCTTTAACACCTACTGCCTCATAGAATCAGATGTATGATGGATTGGGACAGCGCTAAGGTGGTGACTGCCATCTGGGAGCGTGTGATACAGAGGCGAGTGATTGACTGGGATTTAGCGGAAGAGGGTCTGACTGTGTGGCCTGACAGGGACTGATAGCCTCGCTATCATCATTCTGGGTCACAGCAGGGGCGGTCTGCACTCTGTCTTGGAGGTCAGGATGGAGGGACGGCTATATATTGAGTGCATACCGCACTTTGTATTAACAGTATTTTGTCACTTTGTTCTTTAAAGTAGGGAAGCAAATGTACTTTTACCTGAAACAGAAACAGAATTATCGGAACATGTTAGGGGACATCTAGTTCATGATTTGAACCACTAAAGAGAAGTGCCTTCTCTTCCTCAAATGACTCAACACAAAATGTGTTAATATTAAAAACAACGCTTCACATAAAACTGTCTGACCAGAAAGATTCATCTCAAGGTGTTAAATCTTGCATATGTCACCTTCACTTCACACATAAAAATGTACAAATGAAGAGGAGATTAAAACATTTTTTATAAAAAGGAAATTAAAAAAGTTTAAGCCTCGTAATGACCCAGATATCAAGAGCACAAAATTAGTGCAACACCTATTCAGCACTGAGTGTAGATTTTAACTCTTAACTTTTCTTTTTAAATGACATGCATAGATGCACAAAATCAAGGTACGCCTATCTATGAATGTAACAGAAATACCTCAATAAATACCAAGTTAGCATGACATGCACAGCACATGTGGACCACACTTTATTTATCAGGTGTGAATACCAAAACACTTAAAAAGTTCAGTAGAATATCAGCAAAGTGTCACTTCTGCACTGTTTCTATTTTACCTGTCGACTGCATTTCACAGTTTTACACAGCATTCTTACTTACACCTATTCTTCACCTCATAGTACCTAAATGATCTTATAAGACTTATCATAATAAAACCAAAGTGTCATCAACATTAGGGGTAAAACATACAACAAAAAAATCCAACATGCTGTATCAAAGTTTATATCCAATAAAATGTCCATCCCATTTCTAAACTTACTTCCTTAGAAGACATTTCCTCCTAATATCATTAATAATTAACAACACGGTTTATGATTGATGTGCCCACTCTGTATGACTTTCAAGCTTTTCCACAAACTGAGATATCCAGTTAATGATAACGGAAAGGCAACAGGTAATAGTAATAACAATCTCATTAGCGCCTTATTGCTGACTGTGCACACCATATCTAAATGAACAAAACAGGCAATGTTATTCATTATAACCCCATTAGTGTGTTTAAACTGTATTAATTGTTGTTATGATGTAATGAAACTAATCAGCCCACGATCAACAATCGCACTGAGTATGATGTGTGTATGGCATTTCATCCGCAGCGACGTTCATTTACAGATGCGCCTTTTCTCTCAGATGTTAATCTATAAAATCATCAACAACACAATAATGAACGAGAGGTTACTGCCGCCTCCGGAAGACATTTGATTATTACTTCCACACTGTGCATCTCTGTGTCTGCATTTCATTTTACTCTCTCCCTCGGTTTTACAGTCTTCTCCAACTGCTTCTTTCTTTCCGTCTAAACCTCCATAAATCACCCGGTGATAGATTGGCCCCATTGGGGAAGTCTCCACCCGAGGCTCGGAGCAAAGGTAGCTCACCAGACGCTCTGAAACCACGTCGCGGGGGGGGTATTTACATGAAGGGCGCAGATCCCAGTCACCCTGGCTTGAAAGAGAGGACAAAGGGGCTATAGTCCCGGAAACCATCCAAGGACAATAAAAGGCTACAATAATAGATATTTCCTCGGGACCAAATTGCAGGTTATATTTGGACTCAGGCCTCTGGTGGGAGTGAATACTACGATCGTCTCTATTTACATTGCAGCTTTGCGACTCCATGGAGAATGGGCCATCAAGGCAAAGTGTGTGTTTGAATTCAAGAGGCGTAACCTAGAAAGTGAAGCCCGCTGCTGCCGTGCGGAAGACGCGCTGGGTGAGCGCGAGCCCCGGGGTGCTCTCCGCGGCCCGATGAGTGCTTTGTACCACAGGCCGCAGAGCTCGGAGCATTTCCACGCTGTCATTGCTGCGTTGACAAGAGTTTCTGTTTACCTCGTGTTTCACACAGTGAATTAGACACGTCGGCTTCGAATGACCTTCATCCCCAACGCGCTGCCTCACCACGTCCCCGCGCCAGCGTCGCACCGTGGAAAGCTCGCGAAAAAGACACGCAGCGAGGGGCTCGCACCATCCATCACACCTCGCGGGAAGCGCAGAGGTGGCTGTCACACACTTCTGGTGGCTTGTTCGACTTTTCATGTATTTATCTATGTACAGGAATGCCGGCAGCAACAAGGTCACCCCGCATTATTACAATTTGCCAAAAAGCTCCGTCTGCCGTAAATCACTCGTCTCCGAATTTTAACCCCGAGCATCTCTCGGTAGGATTAAATATTTATGCAATGCAGCATGGGTTCACAGTGGTAACAGCAGGAGTAGCGCAGTTTAATACAATGCCAGGTGGAGTTATCACCTTGTCGTTAATGACTATAGACATTATACACTGCAGGCTCTAGACAGGTGCTACACTCAGGCCGCCCAGGGGCTTGCAGGGTACAGCCCACTGTCTTTGCAAAGCTGCCAGACTTTGTTAACTTGCTGTAGTGCCCGGTAGCGTCCCCGAACCCAAATATGTCCTCACAGCTCACTGTTACTGGCATTGTGAAACGCAACTGTGAACTGTGTTGACTCTGAACACATCACCAGTTGGATGCAGCAGCGAGTGGACCTTTAATGTAGAATGTGAAGAGTTGGCTCCCTCCAGTGGCGGAATCAGAAATGCAACACACTGCACCTGGATTGTCTCTTTTGTTTTCTATGCTAGCGCCTCTATGGATGTCGACATCAGACAGTCAACGGGTTCACCTCTTTTTTTCTGAAATATCTCAACAACTATCGCAACGATTGCAATGAGGTTTTGTAAAGACGTTCATGGTCCTCAGAGGATGAAACCTACTGGCTTTGGAGATTCCATGACTTTGCCTTTAACGCCACCATGAGGTTGACATTTGTGGCTTTGTGTGTCATGTTACAGGATGAGTTGTACTCACTTCTAGCACCATCATTAGGTCGTAATTGCAAATATTCCAATTATCAAATACTAGCATGCTAACACACTACACCTAATACTTGCTAAACATCAGCATGTTAGCATTGTCATTGTGAGCATGTTAACATGCTAATGTTAGCATTTAGCTCAAAGGAAAGGGTTCCAGGTCCAGCCTCAGAGAGGTGCTAGCATGGCGGTTGATGCTTAGTCTTGTTCCCAAGCAGTCAGTAAAACTTTGATACTGTGAAGAGTCTGTAATCACACAGTGGCTTTAATGTCAACATTAGAAACATTCTGTATATTCTTTTACAGTCATTTGAAATCAGATATGTTATTATTCCCAGGGCTAAAATGATGAAAGATGGAAACTTGTATGCGCTTGTATCTGGCCTAATCAAACTAATCTGTGAGCCAAATATCGCTGCCTGTAAACCAGACTCTGTATGCGGATATCCTTTTGAAATTCAAAAAACACATGACTGTCTCGCTGTTTCTCTGTATTATAACAAAACTACAAGCAGACCTTTGGAAGAACCATCATCACTGCACACAGACGCTTTGAAGAAACCTATAAAAACAGACACTGAAGCCATTAAAACTACAAAACGAAAAGCAATGCTCACAACGGTCCTTGACAACATGCATTAGACATCCAGGACACAAAGAGAAAAACCAACTCCCTTGCTAAGACTACCTGCAATTGCTTTTTATTATTAAGTGGTCAAAGGCAAGATGTGATTTAGCAACCTGAAGTTTCATTCCTCCTCTTCTCAGTGCCGTCCCTCCGTTAGCTTCACCAGATCATGGGAGATGATTCCCTCCAAGAGATCTGCCGCAATAATGTACAATGCACAGTGACAAGGAATAACACTTTTTAATAAACGAATATAGAAGAAAATCTTGCCAGGAGACAGGACCAGGAACCCTTTCTGGGCTGCCTGTTGAAAGTGTCTTGGTCTGTATTATACTGTGGAGTTTTTTTTTTGGGGGGGGGGGTGCAGATAAAGGTAAATAAAGCCTTTTATTGCCTTGATTCCCCCAAAGATAGACTCAGCTGTGTAATATAGCCACCAAGATATCAGGGGATTGGAGACAAATAAGGATCGGCGCAAAGTAAGGAATGTATCATATGAAAGATTTTTTATTCGTCTGGTGATAAAATGTATGCAAGGAACAGCTTGCAAGCAATATTAGAATATATTTTTATCATCCTGAGGCCAGAAATTCTCAGAAATTAATTATTTTTTGTCCAAAAACGAATGAAGAAATTCAAAAGCAAAAGGTACACTAACCCCATTTGTCTTCCTGTGACAAGATTATGTATTACCCAGACACGTAATATGCATTTAATCTCATCGTAAAGGTGCATTTTGTGAAGTAATATTATTTATCTCTCGCAGTTTGTGCTACATTTAATGATTACACCTTAACCCATAACCTGCGGACATGGTGACCTTTCTAAACTTTGCCTGGTAATAAGGTCACATCTGACAGCAAACAGTTTCCTTTCATTACCTTCATCCGACACTTAATGTGACTGTTCACCTACTGTAGCCCTGACACGTATTGATTGAGTATTAAACCTGCTATCGGGCTCAGCCTCAAATCAATACACAAATGCTTTACCAGCGCTCAGAAAATTCCTTTTCTGTAACATCAAGTCCTCAAGTGGTTTCAATCATTTCTGCAGGCACAGATAAATGCTCACAGAAATTACTTTTATTTTACATTTGTGTCTTATCAGCAGTTATATGATAATATGACTGATTTATTTCTCAACTTGGCCTTTTTACTTGTTCATATTTTCTGTCGCGGCGCTTTCGTTCAGCAAGTGGAACAACCCGTCATTCACGAGCAAGGGCACAGAAAAGTCAATCTCTGACTCGATTTGAGTATTTTTTCCCCCCAGAAGCTTCACATCTCAGGGTGGGAGTCAGTAACTTTCACTCCAGCAAGTCCACACACAACATGTCTGATGGACTGACTGACTGACTGACTGACTGACTGACTGACTGACTGACTGACTGACACTCATTAGGTGGGTATCCATCCACCTGTTTTTATGGACATTTTCAAAATGCCTATAAAAGAACTGAGTGGGAAAGCCAAAAATGAAAAAGAAAAAAATGATAAAATAATAGGGCAATAATATTTGAAAAATTGGCGTATTTATAAAAAAAGAAAATGCAACAAAGTGCAATGGAAACATATTTATACAAATAAATCATGACGTGCATGAAGCATGTGACTTAAACGTCCACTGAAGAGACAAAAAGTCTGTGTGGAGAATGTGACCTTCCTCGGATTAATATGTGAAACAATATTTCCATCATGTCTTCCACTATTTGAGGTTTGACTGGAGCTCTTTTAACTATGTGGTCTTGTTTCCCCCTCTTCCACTGCAGTGGTACAATGGCGTCTGACTGCAGATTTAGCGCCACCTACTGCTTATTTGATGAGCCATCTCCTAATATTTGCACAACAGTAGTTCTCTGTTTGGTTAAAATTCACATTTCAGGTGATCCCTACAGGGGTGTTAGCTATTCCCTGAGCTTTGAACTGCAGTACAAGCTTTTGCTTCTCCAGGTTGAAGCTGATTTAACTGCGCATATTGTATGAGCGTTTGACAAATGACAACTTTTCAAAAATTCAACCTTCAATCGTGAACTCTGTCCATCTGAGAAAAAAGACGAGCAACACTGACAGTCAAGGAAGTAAGTCGCAGTTTTATAATTACAGCAAAAACAGCTGCCCAATAAAAGTCCAACGTGTTTCAGAGAAGGACAGAGCAACTTATTTATTGGTTGATATATGTGCATACGGCCATCTGACTGCATATTGCTGCATCTGTGTCTTTTGTTAAGAGTAGTAGAAACAAGGAACATTGTGCATGTCACATGGTTTCAAATGGATCGAGTTGCAGTATTCATTTATAGAGCTGAGGCAGAAGTGATGAGCATTCTCAGAGCGGGAGACACCTGAGACACCACACTCTCCCCAGTCATTGTCCTACACCACCCGTCATCCCAAAAGCTAAATTGAAAGAAAAAAAAGAAAAAAAAAGAATTGCTTTAATTTTTTTCACAAGGTTTTTATTCCTTTGGGTTCTGCTGCAAGGATATAAAACATGTTTTACATGAAACCAACCATGTCAACTGTCGGTTCTCGTAAGAAGAGAACAAGGGGTGGGAAAAAAAGAAAAGGGTCTTTCAGCAGGAAACCAGTAATAATCTGTCTTAAACCTGCTGAGCTGCTGTATTACTGAAGCTCTTGGCAGGTGCAACCACACTGTGGCCTCGCTCAGTCAGTTTGAATAAGCCCTGCGTAGCTATGATCACCGTGAAACTTCAGACAAGCACGACTCGCACTCAGACATGCCAGGGGAACGCTGAATCTGCTCTCTTGCTGCTGTAATGTCAAAAGAAAACAAATCACGATGCAAATAGTCAACATGTTCCTGCAGCACCGGAATCTGTAGCTGTATTGTTTCTAAAAGAACGGCAGGCAAAAGTGGGAGAGGGGAGAAATGGTTTGGGCACCACTGCAAATGTCACGTAAAGGCTCAAATATTGGATGGAAGCTGATTTTAAATTCATGTGTTTCATTTGGTGATGCGGTGGCCGTCCTTCAAGGGGGCCAAAAAGAAGAAAACACTCATGTTAATGCGATGTACTGATTATGCAGGAGGGGAAACGAATCAGCAACTCAGCATTTTAACAGGCATGATGTGTTTCTCAGGGTCTCTAATGCTGTGTGTGTGTGTGTGTGTGTGTGTGTGTGTGTGTGTGTGTGTGTGTTGCCAGGAAAACGGACGAGGAAATGGGCACCTGCTGCTAGAGACTTGAGGGCCGAGCACTTAAAAACACTTTGCACATTTTTGCGACTGAGCGGACAGACGCGGGGGTCTGAAGGTCGACAGCTCTGTGATGCGTGACAGAGGAACGGGGCTTTCTGCTAACGGGCACGCCGGTGTTGCTTATAGCAAGGTCAGCATTTTACTCTCCTCGCTCTACACACACTTCCTGATTTCTGCTCCGTGATACATCACATGAGCTGAGTGATGAGCCAGCAGCCAATTTTCACTCACTTATTTATGTATATATATATATATGTGTGTGTGTTGGTGTGTGTGTGTGTGTGTATGTAGGCCTGTAACTTACTTGTGGCCTATGGACATGTTAAAGCTGCACATAATCAATATTTTTATATTAAGTGTCACATGAATAAGATGCCATCTTGTTTCCAGTCGCAGCAGGATGCAGTTTTCAGCAGTAAAATAAAATCTCTTATAAACCCCCCGTACGTTACCAGCCCAGCACAGAACAGCACACATACACAGTTAGCTACTAGCTGGCGAACATAGTGGAGCATGTGGCAGCTAAATTGCGACATATTTCATTCAGGAGTTTGTGGAGAGCTGAATAGAGTTTAAAAGCAGAGTGAATATTGGACTTATATTCATTTAAAGCAGAGATTTAAAAAGTGCCGACTATGAATTACAACATCCCCAATTTGAGTCTGGCCTGGAACCTTTGTTGCAAATCATTCCTGCCCTCATTTCTCTATTGTTCACTCTCTAACAAAGGCAAGAACTACCCTCAAAATACTTTTCCAGCTTGTTCTGGGGGTTTGGGGAAAAAAATCAATTGATGCAGCTTTAAAGAGTAAATTGAACTACTGGTACGTAGATAATTTGGGGTTTTTTGGGCAGTTTTGGAGATATCGATTTTCTTGTAATGTAAACCGACATTTAAATACAAGCCGAGAGATGTTGTGTATTCAGATTTCTTCTGACATCCCCCTCATTCTCTCTCTCTCTCTGTGTAAGGGAACAACAACCGTTACGAAGGAGAAGACTGAATCAATAAGTGCACTATGTTCAGCTGAAAACTCCCAAAGTTAAAAAGTCAAACATCCATCTCTTTCTTTCATGGGGAGAGATTTATTGACAGATGACTTCTACCGGGGAAAAAAGACTACTTTCAAAAGGATGTTAAAGGAGTTTTCAAAGGTGCCTCATCCAGTCCCACAGCTGTGGTAAGTCATCCCTCCATCTCGGGCTTTCTTGTGAGCGCTTTATCTGCAGTGTGACCGTTTAATGAAAAGCCTCGGATGTTCCTTGGTGGACTATTTGTACTATTACAAATACTATATACTCTCAGTTACATCAAATGAGATGCTAGGTTATGTGGACGGGACATGGACGGGGTGTGTCCAGGCAGTGGCCTGGGGTTAGTTTTTCCTCAACTATGATTGGCCATCTGCCCACTCAGAGGAGAGACCTTAGTTTGAACCAACAGTTTGACGAGTAAACCGGACGTTTGTTTACAGGTGCAAGGTCTATTCGACTTTTAAATAAAACATTTTACCACAGGAATGTAAGAAACTGTAAGATGTGCACGTACTTCACGCCACCCTGTGAAAAGTCAGTGCACCAGCTTTGGCCACCTCAGTCAAAGAAGTCAGGACATGCTACTGTTCTGTGGTGCTTCGTTGTCTCACTACACCTCACGACAAGTTTGCCTCCTTGGAAAATCAACGTAACAAAAACTTAACACTGGAAATTTAAATGTGTTTTTGGATATCAGCACATCTGTGTTCTCCACGGGGCGCAGACTTTTAGTTTCAACAAACAAAGCTGGGATTGTAATTTGATTTGGTGCATTATCTGCATGGGTGGGCACTAAAAATTCTTTGTAATTCAAATCCAAATGGCCATGCAAGCAGTTAAGCAGCTAGCGTGGCCGACGATGTTAGCCGCTAATTGGTATTATTGATTAGTATATAGTATATTATCTGTGGTATAAGCTACGAACTTAAACATGCACAATATCCGCTCTTTAATTGTAGTGTATATATTCCTTTACAGATAAAGTAAGGACACTTGGCTTTTGTTCCACACATTTGACTGATGATGGAAACAAGTCAGACTATTCAAAAGTAACAAATTATTAGAAATATTCACTCTGCATTCAAATGATGGGCAGGAATATTAATTACCCACATTTTATTGTATTCTCTTCTGTAAAAAGAAACAATTGTTTCCTGTGCTGAAGTGTGTGTGTGTGTGTGTGTGTGCCTCTTGTGCAAGATGCCCATTGTGCAGCAGCTCTTGAAGCAGACCCACCTAATCATATCACTCACCACCGCATCTAATAAAAAGAGAGGCTGGTAATGAAGACAAATTGATCCCCCAACTTATTTTACCATGTAGGTCTGCAGCCGTAAATCCAAGAGAGACAGGTGTTTCTCAAATGATCCAAGAGCCTGTGTGTGTGTGTGTGTGTGTGTGTGTGTGTGTGTGTGTGTCTCACCGCACCAATGTAATCATCGCTGCATTGTTTTGTGCCCAGAATCACAAGTGCACACCTGGACAGGGTCCGCGTCTGCATTTGGCGAGCAGACAAAACACGGTGTAGAGGGGGTGTTACTTTGAAGCTGACCATCTTGGAAGCGGGAGGATACAAAAGCAGGTGCCTCTGGAGAGTGTTTAGGGCAAACATACACCACATATGGGCTATATAGATGAGGCATATGGGTTGTAAGCACACCTCCTAAAATAACACATACGGGAACAGTTAAAGGAATAGCACAGAGGATAAGACATAGCTGTAATATCCCGGTGTATGTGACAGCAACACCTTTATGTGAACACAGTATAACCTGAAATAATAACAGAGAGGAAATCTGTGAACTTCCTGCGTCAAAACCATCCCATTTTTGCGTTTTTAAAACTTGTCCTTTTACTTCCGAATGTAAACAACAAACTAGAGTTTTATGCTAGCTTGAGATAAATGCTCACAATGACAATGCTAGCATGTTTATGTTTAGCATGTATAATGTTCACAATCCTATTTTAGAGTGTTAACATGTTAACATTTGGACTAAATACAAAGCACATCTGAGGCTGATCAGAATGTAGTTTTGCTGATATTTGGTTAAAAGTATTGGACAAACTGAAATGTTGACCTCATTACGGCGCTAGATGAAATATCTGGGGGTCAAAATGATCTCAATTCATCCTCTGCAGAGCATGAATGTCTGCAGCAAATCCCCCGGCAATCTGTCCCAAAGTTGTCCACACGTTTCACTCAAATAAGATTTTCAACCTGTTGGTGGTGCTAGAGGAAAAGTCAGACGATCGCCAAAGTCGTTACAAGTTATCCTCTTGGGACCTTGAAAATCTGCAGCACGTTTCAGGCCAATTCATCCAATAGTTGCCAAGATATGTGACTCCGACTACAAATGTTAACCTCATGGTGGTGCAAGAGGGAATGTCAGGGTATCAGTAAATTTATCAGGATTCACCTTCCGGGGACAATGATTATCAACAATTCAGTGGATGTTGATATGTCTAGACAAGATGGATCTACCAACCCACTGCCAGATCAGTGCTTGGTACTGTATGCATTGATAAAGTGTAATATAAAGACTAAGTACGTATTCTAGTCTAATTTTATTACTTGTGTTGTTCACAGGTCACTTTGAGTTTGCATTTCTTTTCTTATTAAGAAATAAGAAATTCTTAAATTTGCCTCTTAGTTGCATATTCATCGTTTAAATTGTACTAATGTGGTCATTTACCTTTTAGCCTTCTAGGTTGTCAGCAAGGCAATAACAGGATACTTCAACAAAGCAGAGACTCACCAGGATGTTGAGCTTATCCATACTGTCTTAGCTGTCAGCAGCATTATAGTTTGTATTATTTATATCATTTTTTTTTTTTTTACAGAATGCATGGGATTTATTGAGATCCCCCAATTAAATGTTCATATTTAATTGGGGGATGTTGTCCACTTCTACTACGATTAACATTTGTCTAATCGGAAAATATATTGCATTAACAAGGGAGACTCCTCTGGCTTTCCTCGTCACGCATCACCCATTAGTGCAACCTAAGTTTCCACGCAGTGTTAATCATATATGAGTCATACTAAGTGATAACATCAGCTTCCAAACGCAGCCTGTGACAAGGTGAACAGTAAGGCATCTGAACTTAAAGTGGGATTTTCTGTTAGAGGACAGAATTGGACCCTTTGCCTCCTTCCTGGTCTCCTAATGAATTGGTTTTAGTCTGTTTTGGAGCAAATTATCCTCCCCTCTCCTCCTAATTTTCCAATTTGCTGTGTCATTTATACCTAATTGAGGACCGCACTGGGGTGTATTACTCTCACAAATAGGGTGATATACTTTATTGAAGGTCTGCTTTATACAGAGGGGCTGGTAAACCAAACATCAATTGTAGACCATAGAGAAGATGGGGATTTTTCCCGGAGGCTGGGGAACATTTCAAAGAGGTTTTAATTATTTCTCAAAGGCAATCCCCCACCACTCATTTTATGGTCACTTTCCTTTTCTTTCTTTGAGGGAGGTAATGAATGGGGTGAGAATTCACTTTATTTCATCCCTGCTCTGTCGCCCCTTCCTGATATTTGCATCTCATATTCATCTAAGCAAATAAGAAACGTTTGTTTTCAACCTGCCCAGACCAGGTCCAGCATCGGGGCGAATGACAGCCACAAAGCTCGAGTTAGTGGCTCCACTATTAGCGCTTTCCACATTAAAAAGCCTCTGCATGCAGGCTTTGACTCGTCCTGTTAGGAAAGTGTACGTTTGTGCCCTTGACTCTAAGACTGTTTAGCCACAAAATGGCAACAACAAAGGAAGAAACAGAAGCGCTGCCTGTTGGTACACATAGACGCAACGCACTTTCAGCTGCTGTCACAGCACCGACCAACGCTTCAGCTACTTACAGGGCATATTCCTCACCTTTTTCTAGAAATTAAATTGAAATCAACTCACAATTCAACTGCTCTCAGTGCTTCCACATCGACTGACATCTCAGCGGCTTTCACACAACAGTTTAACTGCATTCAGCTTTTACTCCAGCCGTTAGTTCAACCACTAACGGCACCTAAATTCAAACTTACAACTCAACTTCCTACCCTGGTCAAAGTGGTTGGTATTTCCATGAATACACTCTCATCTGCACCACACTATCAGCACAAACCCGGCAATTACACAAATCAAGAACTTTCAAATACACATGAAAAGGTCCATAAATGTAAGTACTTTCTTGAATCACAGATCAGGTTCATTGTCCAACTTCTTTTGGTGCCCAATGCAAACAAATGCTGTCACGTCTCTCGCAGACAAATGTCTGAATTTCAGGGCCGCCGAGGGGCCTCTCAGGCAAAGGTTTGTATGTGTGCAATCAGCAAATGGCATTAACCTCCTGCCTCTCCTCAGAGCAGCCCGTTATTTTCAGGGGCCAATTTCCGCAGGATTTTTTCCTGGCAGCAGATGTTCCTCTCCACCCCGCCCATCATCAGGGGTGCCCGAGCGACAGAGGGGCCGCCCATCAAAACGCCATCAGGACCCTGCTGGCCACCAGACGAACACATGCCCAGAATGCATCATGTGGGGACCGTTCGGTCCCATTTACCTCTTCCTCCCGTCTGCCACTTCATTTTACCGTCAGCCTGTGTCCTACTAACTCTCCATCACCAAAGCAGACAGAACAAAGCATCCAGTGACCATTTTTTTTTGGGGGGGGGGGTTTGTGCTGACAAACCAACTTAGCAAAAGATGAGTCTCGACCCCTGGCTGGCTCAGTAAGAATTGAGTGAGAGACAGTGGCAGACGGAGGTGTGGGCACGCAAATAAATCGATTAGTGGAGCACTTGACGGATGGGATTTATAGGAGGCCTCGACGCACCAGAGAATTAATTTTGCTAGGAGAACATGCCTCTGCCAGGTTCATTCGTCTTGGCAGGAAATTTGGCAATTTCCCCAGGTCTGGGGGCTCAATTAACCAACGGCTCCAGCAGTTTGGGGAGGGAAGGGCTTTGTTGAGGAATATGACACATTCATGTGTCAGACACGTGCGATAATGATAACAGATTTTTGGAATACAAAATGAGAGCATTATATGGGAGGATGAGGTTAGGTGGTGGGGTTACGGGATAAGAGGGGGGACTGAGTTTATTGTTGAACAATGGAACAAAAGGACAAGTAAAGAAAAGCTTCATGGAACATTAAGGAAGCTTAAAGCAGTTTTAACTGATTTGTTTGGCCATTTGCAACAAACCTCTTTACACAACTTTGACTAAGTATTGCCATATAGTTGTTTAGATGTTACGCTGCATTCACACTACGGCAGAACAATGGAAAGAACAGGAAATCCTACTGATTACCTCAACTGCTGCAAGATACAAACAAACGCTCTGTAGCTCATTTTAAATTAGCCAAATCTAATGTATTGGTAAATTTTATTTAAATTGAACTGTCAATGATGGTGGCTTTGTAGCTGTCAGAAATTCCCGATATCTACAAATTGGAATTACAGCAGGTGGCTGTTTGTAATTACGTGAACAAGCAATTAGCAAAGAATTAGACATCCAGCAGACAGAGACTGCATTACCATTCATTTGGAGTCATGACCCTGGCCACCCAATCAATGCAAGGGCAATGTTCACTCTACTTTTAGCTCCATTTTGTTCTCCACTAATTCTTGAATGAAGTATCTGGCTCTTTAGCTTCTAAATGCTCCACTATGTTCACCAGCTAATCACTAATTTTCTCTGCTGTTTGGCGCTGGACGTGTGGCTTACAGTCAATTTGCCTGCTGCGTCTGGAAATGTGTTTGATGAGTGAACCAAAACTGATTAATCGATTTATCACTGGGAGAGACTCCTGACGAATTACAGAACTAGTTTAGCATAAATGTGTTGCTTTCAATTTCTTATTTTCTTTGGCCTGCTTTACAGCAGATGGGTATAAAACTGCACAGAATGGATGCTAATACAGAGCTGCTTGATAAGTGTTGAAGCATCTTTGTACAGTCTCTCTCTCCCACTATCTCAGGTTCCAGTCCCTCATCCCAAACATCTCAGTGGATGATTTATGTAGCAGTGTTGCTCTGTGACCTCAAATCCGCCCCATCCATACCGCACCTGTCACTGCGCCACTGCATGTGTGCTTACTGAAAACCAAGCCATCCGTGCAAAATGGCAATTTTCCACTCACCTAGAGTATAAAACAAAGAGGAACCGATCCATTCAGAGGCAAAACTAGGAAAATTCTATGATATGTAGAGCAGGTGTGCGAGGGCTCGGTACTCTGCTAACGAGGGAGCTGATCTGCACGCACCGCTGACCACAACATCTGTCGTTTGCAGGGATGCGGAGTTTGGTTTTTACCTTTGCAACACAGTTTGCACGGCGAGAGACAGCAGATGATAAAGCACTTAAGATGGATACAGATGGAAGGGACCAGGCCCGGTTCAGCTGGGGGCGCAGAGTTCCCATGCTGTGGCGTGGTAGCATATGATGCATGAGAATCCAGCAGGAACAGCAAAGAGTTATACTTGTCTGTCTGAGCCCAAGGTGAGGCCCGGGCTGACCCCCTTCACCATCCCAGGTGGGAACCCTAACGAGCTCATCAGGCCTAACGAAGCTTAACAAGCTTCTAATTGGCAGCGTTATGATGTCCCCGAAGGTCAGAGTGCAGGTTTCTGTGCCAGCAACGGGATAGGCTGCCACTTCCTGCCAACAGCACGTCACGTGACCCACTAATGTCCCTCTGTGTACACAAAGTCATGAAAGGACACAAGGAACTTCTTACATAAGCAAAAGCGAGAGTTTGTTAACCTAGAGCGGAAAATTACACACAAAAGCAAAGTGGACAGCTCCGGTGCCGACACCGTGGAACCACTTTAACGTATGAACCCGTAAGTCGCCGTTAAACTAAATAAAGCTCAGCAGTGTAGTACAGCGTGAGAAAGCAGTCATTTACTTTTCCTGTAAATATGTAATGAAACTCACTGATGGAAGTACAAATACCAAAACTACAATATAGTACCGAGTTTAATGTTCTTAGAGTGAATACAGACTGTGGGGTATTTTTTTTCATATCAGCAACAACTGACATTTATTTTACTGTGATTTTCAGTCTATTTGGCCGCAGTTTTAATGCAGAGGACAGTAACTACTGCAGATGGAGTCAGAAGAGGCTGCTGCAGCTACTCCAGACAGGCACATTTCTATGGTGAAATGCTGCCACCTACTGGTCACCATGCAAAGGTACAGATGGTTTTGATTTTAAACTGCAGAAGAGCTGTTAACAGCTGATTATCACAATCCAACCAACATATTATTTATAAAATCACACCCTCTCTGGGTTGGTGGGCTTCAAAACTGCACAATAAATGTATAAAAGTAAAAAAATAAGATGTGTCCAGACTGTATCCAGAGGTTGTTTAAAATATAAGAAAATAAAAAAAAATGTGTAACACACTCATTAGATCTTTTGTTTTGTTTTTAAATCAGACGTTTTTTGTGTGGTCAAAATGTCAGTTTTGCAGACAGAGTGATCTATGTACATGAAGTGTCTTTGCACCAGTAATGCAACTACACGCTTTATGAAAACAGGAAGATTTACGGTGTACATACAAAACAATCACAGAATGAACAGTAAATCCTATTTGCAGAGTACAGGCCTGTCAATTTGAGTCTTAGAAGGCTTGTAGGACAACTTAAATCCTGAGTCTACCTGGCCAACAGGAATAAAACACTGGAACAGCACTAAAATGAGACAAACATTATGCAGAAGCCCCCAAAGGACTGAGCCTAATGCTACAAAAGCACCAGAAAATACCCATATGAATGAAAGATGAAGAAAGTAAGGATGTTAACTAAACTATCTCACACAAGTAAAAGGAGAAATATAGTAAGAAAGGGCAAAATAACACGTATATCACCCACATTTATACATTTGACAGCTTTCATCAACTGGATGAATTTCAGTGAGTTTGATTTAAAGAAAACTATGTCCAGTAAAAGTAAACACTGACAAAACATGGTTTTCTTAAGAACACGTGTACATTGTAGTACAAGTCTCACTTATCAGTTAAAAAAACAAACAAAACTAAAACATACTGTGGCCAGGAAAGGACGCAACGCTTTGAAACAAAGATAACATTTCTTAAAAAGTAATGTACAAGTGAACAGCGGATGGTTGGGTCACTCTGATGTTCCACACAGGGTTGTGAGGCGATTCTGTCAGGAGGGAGGGGGGGGGGGACACAACGATGAGAATAAAACCACCTGCAGGTGCACAGAGAAACTACAGAAATTCTGTCCCATAGAAGTGATCAGTGTACCTGCAGCAGACGAATGCTCTTCACAGTGGTTTCATCCAGTAGCGACAGATCCACCGAGTCCATCTGACTGGCCAACAGCTGAATGCTCTGGGTCAGCACATTTTAGGACGTTTGGTTAGTAAAAGAACAGAAAAGGCATATAATAGATAAAACACAATGGTCTTATCTAAAATAAATACAGACAACACAAAGAAATACTTCAAGTTCCTCTGTATTATCATGTCGTATATTGCATTAAAGGATTTAGAATTACAAGCACATTAACTGTTCTATTCTAAAAACATCTCTTTATAAAGTGGTCTTAATGTCTTGCCAGTTTGCTTATGTTAATATTCCGGGTAAAATAATATATCAATGAAATTAAAAGGATGCAGAAGTCCGAGCCCACTCACCTCTCCGTTGCCGATGGGAACATTGATGACAATGTCCTCGTTTCCTGCTGCAATGGGAGAGCCGTTCACTGAAATGCTGTAGACCCTCTCTTTGTGACGGGGAACTCGCACAGCGGGGGTCTTGGGAAGCCTGAAGACAGTAAGCGTGTGTGGGGTGAGCGTTATGAACTCCTCGCTGTGGACAATGTCTCCGATTTAGAAACGATCCGAGAGTAAACGGCACCGGCTGCTCAATTGCAGCAGCATTTCAAGTGAGCTAGCGAGCTATGAAAACAAGTCATAAAGATGCTCGATCCACTCGCAGATCTAGCAACGGCAAAGAAGCAGGTGCATTTATTTATATGTATTTGTCTGCTATATATGTATATCTATAATGTATATCTATATCTGTGTATCAAGAGAGAGTTTAACTCTAATAACCCATCTTCTGGCAGTACAATTGCAGCTGTGTACACAGCGTGCCACGAGATGAAACGAAGCAGTAGAGTGAGCTACATAAAAGTGCTGCACAGTAGAAAAACTAATGTAGCATGTAGCCCACAACTGCATAAAAACACTCGTTTTCCCCATTTTGCTCTGTGTGTTTTTGCTCATCACTTTTGGGTGAAGTGTAATCGCACTGCACACACTTTGTTGCAGAAACAGGGAGGATAGTAGTATTGGAACATAAATGTAGTTGTGGGTGCAGCTTTAGTGCTTGCTTACCTTGGGTCGAAGCGTGGGGTGACGAGGGGAGTGGGGCCCATCATCAAAGAGGAATCCAGCATGCTCCTGGCAGGAGTGACCAATGGCTTCCTGGTCGATCTGAGTCCAGACAGAGACGTGTGAGTATGGTGTTACCAGGCTACCTAAATTTAGAAAGTAGCTAATAAAAGACAGACGGGGAGAAAGAGGAAGGTCTCACCGTCTGATGGAGGTGTTCTGCTTGCTGACTGAGAGTGCCTTCGCTCTTTTTGATGTCGTTGGAGGTTTCCTTGATGCTTTCGTCTGAAATTAGGAACGAGCAGTTAAACATTTTAAATGGCTGCACACAAATGACACACCATAGCGCTCATCCACTCTGTATACATGTGACCAATGGCGCTGTTAAAACACTCGGCTGTGTTTCGCTCCTACCTTCTTTGTTGTGCTCAGAATGTTTTCGTCCTCTGAACTGTATTTTGTGTCTTTTTTCTTCGACGCTGCGGGTTGGAGACAAAATAAACGTGATTGAAATCCACCTCAAAAAGTGTCTTCATTTTCCAAACCTTAAAATTCTTTAATTTAAAGAATACTTACACATACTTATACAAAAGAAAAAACATAAAAACTAGATTTGACCTACTTTTCTTGACTGACTTCAGAAGGACTGCGTGGTCCTTGGCCACAATGCTGTCAACAATAGCAGCGTCCGCTTCTCTCTGTAAAACAGACATCATATAAACTGAGTGTTTAACACAGCACACGGTGTGTCTGCACAAGCCAGAGAGATTCTGAAACATTCTGATGCACTGAAAGATAATCAACTCACTTTTGTAATATCCACTTCTGGTGACTTTGGTTTGTCAGACTCTAAAGGGACAGGGGACCAAATGAATTTCATTTAAGGAGGATTAAAATGAATCAACTATAAACACAGGTAAAAATGTCACATCTGCAGTTATGAAGCCACATTTTTGGGGTTTCATTAGACTCGTGAGACGACGTGTGTCGACTTACTGCTATGCTCCAACCAGGCCATTTGCCTGACAGCCTTGGGGAGCTTAATTAGTGCCATGTTGTAGCTGTTGTCAACATCTTTCAGCAGCTGGTTGATCTTCTCTTTCATTTGCCCAACTCTGGTCTTCACTGCGAAAACATAACACAAGGGTGTTAGAGTAGGCTTCCCAGCAGTTTAAAAAGTAGTTCAAGTTGGCTCCACATTGATGAACTACAAGTTTAAAATGCTCCTTACATGATGATGCATCAATAGCAATAATCAAATAATATATTATATACTATGCTAACGGCTGATTACAGCTTATTAGAGCTGTAATCAGCCCCCCCCACACACACACACACACACACACACACACACACACACACACACACACACACACACACACACACACACACACACACACACACACACACACACACACACACACACACACAAAC
>JAVQJD010098246.1:0-66057 GCA_036023655.1 Nannoperca australis | reverse complement strand
ACCCACCCAACCACCTCCCCGGGGGGGGGGGGGGGGGGCGCCCCCCCCCACTGTGAACAGAGGGAGTCCTTACCCTCTGAAAGTCGTGGATGATATCAGCAGGGTCACTGCCTCCAAAGTGTGGCACAGGTACACTGATCTGCTCGTAGTTGTCGTCAAGGAAGATGCCGACATTCTCCTCGAGTTCTTGCCGGCCCCTCAGAGGAGCGTACACAGAGTCCTCAAAGACAACCCGGCAGTGGAACAAGCTGTCTTCTGGGATCTGCTAATGGGACGCAACAGAGCTGAGTTAGCCCAGTCTGTGCCACTGGGTTCAGGATATAATGTAAAAAAAACGGAGGTAGGATGAACTGACCTGAGGTATAAAGTAGTAGCGATAGACGTAGACAGAAGTCATCAGCAGTGCTGACATTAAGGCCACCAGGCCAAAGGTGAGGCAGCAGAGCCCAGTTGGAAATGGTTTCTTGGGCCTGACAGGAAGAACCAGCTGCTCCTGTAAAGAGAAAAGCAGTTTGGTTAGAAGACAAGTCAGGGAAGGAAGTCAGCTAGACTGCATAAAGGCCACAAGTTTTCCAGTGTGTGCAAAATGATGCAATGGACGTATAGTTTTCAGTTTGATATAATAGTGCAACCAAGAAAACCATGTCTTTAGTTTGATGTCCAAAAAATTTAGTCATCTGTTGTCACAAGTATGTTGCAAACTTTTTAAATCTGAATTGAAATTAATTATATCAAGTTATCTGATGGAGTATCAGTGGATGCGATGTCCTCTCAAAGTCCAAATTGTAACAGTTAATTCTGACGAGAGGCGGTTGCCAAGTCGTTAGTCAGGCGAGGAGATCTGATAGACGTAGGACGGACTGGAATGAGGCATGCCAGATGCCCACCCACGGTCTCTCAGTCAATCTGCTGCCTCTCCCTACTACTGTTGCTATGGAGAGCGGATGTAGGGAGAACGGATTGTGCCAGGCTCTGACGAAGATGCTGGCACGTGGCCGTCTGGGTCTATTCTTAGAGGCCTACTTCCATGCTCCATATTTGCAGTTAGCTAGCACCCTCGGCGGGAATCAAAACGAGAACAATTGCGTGGAGCAGGAGTCCCTGAGCAGAAGCGGATGTATTAATAGATCTACACACATTGTAGATCGAGCTCTGACACCTAGCCCTCTGTCGCAGCCAATCTGAATCCACACACCCATTGAGCTCATGTCTTATTCTTCTGTTGACGTAAGGAACAGGTGAAAAAAACGTGTTTGCAGAAGTGGTGGATGCGTCATCAAGTGGTATTCGTTGTGCACAGTATGTTGGGGGAAAAGATGAGGCTCAGACAGACATCCATCCATTGTGTGCCAAATATCTAATTATGTTTAACTCCTGAGAGGTAGTCCAGGATGGAGGCTAAGAAAAGCTGGAGTGATTGTGACAAACGTGACTGTCTAAACATTTCATTTATGCTATTCTACAATCCCAACTCAGAGATAACACGAGCAGGCTAAGTAAAGACGTAAGATTGTTTAAACAGTCAAAATAGTGTCATTTGTACAATAAACTACGGTACTCTCTCTATCTAGCTATCTTGATGCACAGTTTAATTACGCCCCCGTGTTTCAGAATGGCAGTGAGCAGGGATCTGCCATGTTGTAGTGTAGTCTGTTGCCATTGTGACACAATGAGATGTTCAGATTCTTTCTGAACCCCTTGGTTCTTCAAATGAACTCAAAGCTACTCTTGATCCCATTCATGTGATACAGGAATAGCCTAAACTATACTGGAGTATTTGTGCTAATTTGACTCCTTACGTTTTTTAAATAATGCCTTTAGACCACGCCCACTGTTTATATACGACACGCCTTGGATTACCGCTCGCTAGCAGGTTCACGCGCTCTCTGGCGCTCCCTGCGGGATTCACACCGCATTTGACAGCTCTGCCGCTTTCTCATTTCGACTGAGGCTATTTGCACGCATACACTGATAAAAGGGGAGATTTTTTTTCATTTTATATATGCGTACTTCATGAACCACTTAATGGTCATATTCTGCTGAAGGTACACACACACACAAACACACAGGACAGCCATGCGCAGTGTGCCATCGCGGTGGCAGAACAAGGTGACGATATGTCAACATCCCCAGGCTGGGATGGCCTGTAAAGGAGGGTCTATTCCCTTGTTATTATTGCACAATATGCTATCCTATAGCAACCGTACCAGCAAAAGCAACATAATGTGTGTGTCTTCAACCATTTAGTTACATAATAAATGCAAGATTTTATTTTAAGCATATACAGTTTTTTGTTTATACATAAAGTTCTTTGCATAATGAAATAGATCATGGATTACCAGTATAATTTCAATCAAGTGACATGATGATGCATGGACCAACAAATCAAACGTTACAGCTATCAATAAACAGATTAGCGTTTCTCTACACAGCTATAACATGATTATGCAAAAGGTGCATAGGCTACTCGTCCTATAACGAGACACATGACAAATGCCACAACACGAAACAAAGTGTGTAAACTCACGTGAGCCTGAGGTATAGTGATCTTCTCTTCATCCTTCTCTTTTTCAGGCTTCTGTGCCGAAACTGTCTGGAAAGTGATCTTCACCATGTTTGTTTGTTCAGTGTATATTTGCTGTATCTCGTATCTGATTTAATGCGCTGATTTCATCCACCGAGCCGGGGAGATTATATAGCGGAACACCAGTCTCGCCCCCGGGGCTCAGTGACATCAGAAGAGCGTCTTCTCTGACGAACAAGCGTTGTGTGGGTCTGAAGGAAAAGCCGCCTCGCCGCTGTCAAAATAAGAGTCCACGTCCGGCTGAAACGTTTAAATGTAACACGAAATACACCGTTTGTGGGCTCTGTTGCATACAAATAAATAGACCTGAATGCTTAAAGCTGTTAAGGGTGAAAAAAACTAATTTAATCTCCCGTTTGTTGATTTTAGACCACGCAGCGCCCTTATTCTGAAGGCTAGCGCCCGATATGGTAGTGCTTTCCGTATTTTATTTAAAGCTGCATCTCCTTTTCTCAACCATGTTCTCAACACTATCATCCGGAAATGTAGGAATGTTTCAAACTCTCAGCCAGCTACTAGACTGCAATAAAGTTTGCACTAAGTCACTACTACTGATAATAATAACAACAATTAGAATAATGATACTACTACTAATAATAGTAATAATATATGTTTCTACTTATTTATATTTTATCAATGCATGTAATGCATAGTTTTGTACAGTACACTGTGTACTGTAAATTACGTGTGCCTTGGTTTGAGTATTTAATGAATAGTTTAATGTAATGCAATTAATTTGAGCTTTTAGTATCGTATAAACCTGTATGAGGATGGGCCTTACAGTAAATGACATTTCTAAGATAGGTCACTGCATGTGGTTACAAAGTGGGGTATTATTGTAGATCATTTAAAATATTTCTAAGTCAGAGTATACATTCATGAATAAAACTTTTAAACTGTTGATCACTGCAATCCAAACTACACGTAGGCCTATTAATGTATAGCTTCCCTCAAAATGCAAATTGCCCAAAAAAACATGCAAATTTGCACAGACATGCACACCACTCTCGTCACTATATGTGAATAATCATGACACTGTGTCCATATGACTCATTACAGACATAAGCCACACAGTGTGTTAAATCTCAACAATATAGGACATTCGAGTTGATGATACAACAATTTCATTTCCTGAAAAGCTCCACATACAAATTATACTACAACAGGCAGTAAAAACATATTGTGAAACCTTCCAAATACAGGACTGGTCTCTTTTTCTGTTTGTCAGTACAATGGGGCCAGCACTGTTTCAGGATGCTTGTTCACCAGGCTACAGGATCTTTACACATTAGAGTAATGTACTTGACAAATGGCTCATATGATCCAATTCACATAGTTGTTTTGTTTGTTTTTACAGAGGGAGTGAACCACTAACCCAGTCCTCATAGGTGGACTGATGGCTCACAATCAAGTATGGAATAGGCTCAGCTGACTAATGATGCAATGTGAGAATTGGCAGATATGTGGTCTACAGTGATGGCACATTAAAAGAGTGTTTAACATGTTAACATTAAAGTGTAAATGTTGAAGAGTTTGAGAAAGTTGTTGCAAGAAGTTAGATGTGTGTGTGTGTGTGTGTGTGTGTGTGTGTGTAGGACTGTTTTTAGAGTGTTGTATTGCATTTCAATCAAGATAGCTGTTTTATCATTTCCACTGATTGAATAGGTTACATATTATTTGTTTCCACTGCGGCTGTAGAAGTTGGTGGTCATTGTTTTGGGCCTACCCTTCCTTGCAGAATGTATCCATTAATCTGTACGTAGGTTGAGACTGAAGTTGGGGACAAAAGCTAACAGGACCACTGATAAGTGGCGGGTACGAGCGTCGCGCGCCCCCGATGTGTCTTGCCCTCGTAGCCAGTTCACCCATTCACATGTAAATGAACCGTCATATATACCTAGTTCATGCCCCCTCGGAGCAGCCGGCCATCTGTCCCACCCATTGACAAGCTGTAACGGCTCTTTGGATTACAGACCGACCTCCAGTCCAGTGGGCTTCTGGCAGCGCCTGGGCTCAACTTCAACAACATGGCCCCCATCCGTAACAACACAAACGGAATGGACAGAGGTGATGACTGCAGTGGGATCAAATCTGACAGAAAGGTAAGGGCCTTTGTGAGCACCTACTGCCAGTATTTCCGTTTTAACTTGGCAAAATTACAGACAAAGTAACTCCATTGTCCTTACTGTTTTTGCAGATGAGGAAACCTCTGGTCGAGAAGAAAAGAAGGGCTCGCATCAATGAAAGTTTACAAGAACTCCGAGTTCTCATCGCGGATGCAGACGTAAGACAATGTGTTATCTGTTTAGGCCCCTGCTTAATGTAGCGTTGTGCCTCAAAATGAACTAAACCGATGTTTTGTTTTAGCTAGCTTGTGTTGCGAGCGCTTGTTGCTTAGGCTTTTTTTGTGTCAACTGCTGCAGTTACAATCAAAGATGGAGAATGCTGAAGTGCTGGAGATGACAGTGAAACGCGTGGAGAGCGTTCTGCAAAACCAGGCTCAAGGTAAACACATATCTACGTTTACTTGAGATAAACGTTTCACCATTTACCTTAGTTTTAATAACAGTTCATTACATATTGTACTTTTTACCAAAAAATTATAAAACATAAACTAGCATACATTACTCACATGCCATTCTTCCGCCGGTTAACATATTTATTTAAAACTAAAGTACTAATTAATATATAACGGTTAGCGCATTAATATTCTAATCCAACTGTACTGCGGCCGTAGGTGAGCGTGTGCATCTTCGTCCGCGGCTCGGCCAATCAGAACAGAGAGCCCGACGTTCGTAACTGACCGTGTGTGGTTTTGTTTTGCTAACTTCTGAGCTAACTGTTGTTTAATTTCACCTTTTCGCAGAAGTGGACGCCGTGAACCGGGAGGCCTGTGAGCGGTTCGCCGCAGGCTACATCCAGTGCATGCACGACGTGCACACTTTTGTGTCCAGCTGCCCGGGAATTGACCCAGCAGTAGCCGCGGAGCTGCTGAACCACCTCCTGGAGAGCATGCCCCTGAACGACGAAGAGCGCCTCCGGGTGATGCTGCCGGACTTGGTGGCGGAGTGCCCCGGGAGTAACAGCACTTGGTCCCTGCCCGAGAGCATGTACACGGCTCTGGTGTCCCCGGCCCCCTCCACCACCTCCACCGACGACCTCTGCTCTGACCTGGATGAGACCGACTCAGAGCAAAGTCATGTTTCTTCTTCAGAGGAGGCCGACAGCCAGGATGTGCTGAGCTTGCCCTCCTTAGCTTACTCCAAGTCAGTGTGGAGACCTTGGTAGACCACTCAGAAAAACCGAACAGCATGTTTTAAACAACACTAGATGATTTAATGCTTTACGTTAGGATGTTTTGTGGGGTAACCGTAGGCCTCAGTATGACAAAAACACTGCTGAGATGACAACTTTGAACCTTGTTTAAAGGCATCTGAGAAGCTCTTTGTGTAATTATTGGGGAACTACAATTAAACTAAAAGGTATTTAATGAATAAAGTATGTAATTAAATCAGTTGGATCAAGTTGGAGACATGTAGGGTCTTCATTTGGAAGTGTATTGGCCTTTTATGGACTGCCTTCAGTGAAGGGGGTAAACACATATGTAAATATTTACATGTCGGATATTACTGGGCTGTATAGAAGATAGCTGTCCCACTAGAAACACATTGTTAGTCGTGTGTAAATTATTTTTCTTTTATGTAGGATGTCTTTAACTTTGTATTTATAAGTAGGCTACCTCACCTGATAAGTTTCAATAAATATCTTTTTTGACAAACTACTTGTTTTAAACTCTATTTCTGCAGCAGCTTCTTAAAAAAAAAACAGAAGCCACATTTTTCACACACACACGAGGATCCCACTATCCACCCACCTACGGCTGTTTTCAAGATATTAGTTATTACTCTGCAATTGTGGGCCATTTGTGTGCACTCTCTCTCTCTCCAAGATCCCTTAGCACATCGTAGGCATTTGTGAGGTGTGAAATGAGTAATACATTCACTCCTTATATAGGCCTAGAGAGGTTTTGTAACTCCATTTGACTCCAGCTTTTTTTTTTTCATGTGTCATGGAACTGGGCTCTAACTAACAAAGCCACCACAAGCATTCTTGTATCAGTTAAGCAGTTTGTAAAGTGCATGGTTTACATGTTTTTTATAATCTTATAGTGTATTACGCTGCACATGGGGCTTTAATGCAAAGCGCTAAAACTCTGTGGTCTTTTGTAAAAATATTTCAGTGCCTACAACTAATAAAATATATATTTATATATATATATTTGTATACAATGTCGAGAGTCCCGTCCTAATTCAGAGAGACACTTTGAAAGCTTGTCTCTGCATCTCCAGACATGACCTGGTGAGAGCCTCAGACACTGTTCTGCCTCTGAACCATCATCGGCTAAATGAATGTGAAAAGACAGCAATCTTTAAACCCGGCCCTAATCCACCCTTAGTCAGATCAGATACCCCTCCTCCAGCGTTCCTGTGATGTCCACTCCAAGTGTCACTTCTTACACTGTCCAACAGGCTTAAAAACACCCACAGTGAGAAGGACCTTTGGTGTAATGACAAGAAAAGGATTAATACACAGAGTTTGGGATTACACTGGAGCTTTTTTAGCATGATATATCTCCAGTGTTCTCAAGTGCTGTGCAATTATAAGATAGGCCTACTTGTACTTAACACCCATTACATTTCACAGGGGGAAATACAGCAAAAGTTACCAGTAACTCTGCAGAATATTCAAACAAAAAACATTGTCAATTTTTAAAATGTGATTTATTGTTATAGATAGACAACATACTTGTACTTTACTTTAATGCTTTTATATTTTATGCTACTTTCTACTAAAAATGACTAAATATTGTACTTTTTACTCCACTACATTAATCTGACAGCTGCAGTTAATAGTTACTTTAAAGACTGAGACTTTTGGTACAAAATGCTGCAAACCTTTGTGAGGTTTGAGACATTCCATATAATGAGTGTTTTCCATTGTGGCAGTTCTACCTTTACTTGAGCAAACAATAAACAGTCTGATTACATATTTCACCACTGCAGATCTCACGTGAGCTGAGGCATTACTGTTGAACTCCCAGAAAGAAGGTTGACCGACCTGAGAGGCTACACTGCGCTACGATCTGCGGCGACTAGACCGGATTTGCGGGTCCCCAGAGGTGCAAATGACCGCTACAGGAGGGCATTTTGTTAAGTTTCGCACCTCGTCCTCAACTTGGATCAAGTACGAAGGTGTGAACAGCGGAGGGGGAGGGAGAGGGGTCGCTTTGATCAGGCCTGCTGAGCCGTGGACTGTCTGCGGGGAAGACACCATGGGATCATCTCAGCCATTGTTTCAGCGGTCGGCCAGACAGACATTTGAATTGCGAAGGTGAATGTCACGACTTCAGGGTGGAGAAGGACACATTCACACAAGGCCCCGATTTGTTATTAAAAAATATATATTTCTGGTAGCTGTTATTATAGAGCCGTTTATTGTTATCTGGTGGTCTGCAAACACTAAAACGAGAAAAGCAGAACATTTCTCCGCAGTTTCTTTTTACATGTCCTCACAAAAGGGCAAACATATGAAGACAGATTGATAAATACCTTCATGTTTAAGTTCAACATCAATCCGACCTTTCTCAAGGTACATTTTCATTCAGTCCATGACTAAATCAATTGCTCCCTTCTTACCGTTTGTCAAGCATCGATCTGCTGCAAAATGCCAATAATGTCCCGAGTCGTTTATATTCATTACTTAGATATCAGGTCAATGGGCCATTGACAGCTGAGATCTTAAATGAGTCTAGTATTTGGGCAATTTAACATAATATGCTGCTTGTCGCTGTGCAAACAGGCCCCGAAAGGTCAAACGTCAGTTAGGGAAGAAACCGTCTCATGCAAACACATTAGGCAAATAAATTAGGCAACATTTTATTGAGAGAAAAGTGACCAAACAAAAACAGAATATCCGCCATTAAAATCAACGGGAGACAATAAGCAATAAAATAAAATATAAAACGAAAGAGGTGCATTGTTGTCAGTGTCCGTTCAAATAACAGAAAGACAAATGAAAAATTCAGGAAATGTTGAAACTTGCCAGGAAGAGCAGTTTCGTCTGTAAGCTTCAAAGTGAAGGAAAGCTCTCCACACAGTCACTTGGCATCTGTCTGAGCTGCTTTATACCCGTGCAATAACCCTAAACTTTGACTTCTGAAGCGACCACGTTTGTTTTGAACAGTAATCAGCTTCAGTCACTTCCACAGGATGCTCAGGATGTTCTTTTCCATATTTATGGGGACAATTTCAATTTGTTATGTGGCACACGTTTAAACTGGGGAAAACATCAATATTCTCCTCACTTTATATTTATCACCCACCATAAACAACATACCATAGTAGTTTCCAGTTCATGGCGGGTATTGTCGCAATGTTGATTACACTAATGACATTTTAAAAAACATTATTTACAGTAATTATTAATATTAATAATCTTGGTCCTGCTTAAGATGGATTTTCCATCATAACTTAAAAACACAAATCTGTTTATACACGAACAATTATGGTATGTTAAAAAAAAATATATATATATATAAATTGACTTTTTGAATGATAAATTCTCAAACAATATAACATGACGGGCTGGTGGGTAAATGTAGCTCATAGTATGTGTTGCCTCTGATTGTCTTTTTAAGTTAAGTGAAGAACCGCAATAAGGATGGAGGTGGCGGTGAGTCCATGCCTGCTAACTGTTCAATATGGGAGCATGTTAGTATTTTGCACCTTAATTTCCTCCCAGTGATATGTAAGCTATATGCATCACCAGAAATTAACCCGGGCAAATAGAGGAGATGCACAGGAGTCTCATTCATGTTTTTTCCCCCCAGCAGCCTGCAAATGCACTGAGGAAATCATGTTACAAAATACTGAATTAATTCATTAACTGCAACAGTTAGGACACCGCTGAGCCACGCATGTGAATAAAGCTGCCGCCAGTTGGTTGATGTTTTATTGACCTCCAGTGTGCTGCCTGGTGTATGAGCACATATTGTATTTCCATTATTGGGCTCTGCATCTCCTAATCTGTGCATGAAATGCTACACAGAAATGAATGAATGAACATGCTTACTCTTAGAGCTCAGCAGTCATAGCTAGCAAAAACACATTCAATTACCCATGTGCAGCTTTTAAGAATAATAAAATAAAAGAATATGTAATTTGATGTGTACGTATATTCACATTCTACACAAGTCTTGCCTGTTGGACCCAGTCCTCCCCTGGCATCTAAACAGGTACAACTCGTTAAATACAGCAAGACAGAGACAGTAATGAAGAATTTTGTGTGGTGCTTCATGTAAGGCAGGTCCATCTATAAAGGTCCTTCTTCACAGTCGTGCAGAACAAGAGACTGATGGTTTACGAATGTCACTGACAGTCTTGAGCAGTCTCATGACTAGCTGGTTGTGGAGCCTGGAGAAGGGCAGCGACAGGAAATGAGAACAGTGTTTGAGCGCGTGTTTCTGGGCCTCAGCTGGCAGCCGACCGTCTCCGACTCTGTGTCACCAATGTCCAGGTCTGGCTGATCCTCCTCCACCGATGTTGCTCCTGCCGCCTCTGAAGCGCTGTCCCAGCACGAGCACACCTAGACAGCCCAGACCGATTTAAATGGAGACATGAAAATGAGAAGGTGAGGTTCAGAAGAAAGACATCAAACAATGATAATGACGGGGGTTTGTTTGTTTTGTTGCATGACCAGCACGCAAAGAACAATCATATATTGAGGAAATACTTTTTTCTAGACCACACCTTCAAATAAATTTGAAATAACCTGATAATAACTAAATCTTTATAATAATAATGACAAATGTCCACCATAAAGGCAAAAACAAGCACAAGTGACATTTAAATACAACGTCAGTAGTTGTTTTTCCTGCCACAAATATTCCAATTCAAAGCCTATTTAAAATAAATGTAATTCTACCTTGATGTCTATGGCCTTGGGCAGACCTCGATTTCTCATCCAGGGATGGACCTCCATCAGCTCCTTTTTCTGCTCCTCTGAAAACTGCGGCTGGCTCTTCTGCAGCAGCCTCAGCTTCTCTCTGTCCTCTCTGAGCACTTTCTGGATGTCACTGCAGATTGAGAAAACACACAAACACAGCCACATTCAATACTCCACCCGACAGTCGTACCTGACAAACCTTTATGAGGATTGGGTTTGCAAATAAGTGGGTTGGATGATATTCTCTCAATGTTAGATCACAAACGCTGAAACATTTGCGTAATCAATTAAGTGTTTGTCAGTGCAACAGTGCAAATGACCATCTGCAGTCATCTGTTCTGTCTCAGGAACCTCTTTCGATTGTTTTAATGTAAAGGCGCCATCTAATGGTCAAAAACGGTCACTGCAGAAAGTTCCTGTGTGATACATGCACACCAATTCTTGTTTCTATTTAAAGAACAGACAACCACGTGTCTTGTCTCTCATGCACAAATGAGGCAATACAACAGCAAGGAAATAAAATAGTTTAACAACACATGCTGTTCAACAGTTCCTTGGCTGTTCTCACAGCGCAGCAATAGTGTGCAGGAGTATGAGGTGGCCTTATGAAACAGAAAGTAAGACCTCTTGGGTTAAAAGGGTTTACTGGTTTATTTAGTGTTGCTGCCTGAAGACAGCGAAGCGCAAAACAGAACAAACTTGAATGAAAATGAAGTAACAGTACTATCATCATATTTCTGCAGCCCACAGACAGGTTTCCTAGCGACTCCACTTGGAGATGTGTGTGCAGCTGGGGAGAGGGGTAGGGGTGGAGATTTGTAAATATGGATTTGTAAAACACACATGCATCTAATTTACATACACTTCCTTCTGTAGGATACTGTAGAGGCACAAATTGGAGATACTTTGGCACAGAAATGTGAAATGTGTCTGACGCACGGACCTTCACCTGTATCCTTTTCAAACACTGCTGAAAAGATAAACAGTGATGAACTCGTGCTCATAAACTCTCCCTTCAACTGGCCTGTGAGTTATGCTTAATAAAGGCACCATAACTAGCTACAGATGTGTTCTCATCCTACATATTGCAGCAAGTTTGTGGCATTTCTAAATGTGCACAGATGAGCTATCATGACACCTTTCTGATGTTTTCTACTTGCTGGCTGCACACACATCCTCCATCATCTAGGAACAGGAAACCTGTCTATTAGTGAGAAATCGACCACAGTGAGCCTGGATGCATGCTTTGTCTTAGCCTTGCATGACAAAACAGAAAGCTGATAAACTATCAAACACGATCCTACTCCTCATTAGCTAAATCCCTGTCGTCCAACTCACCGCGAGGGCAGCTGATAGGTCATCATGACCTTGTCATCTGTGTTGGCTGTGAGCAGCCAAAGCGGGTCTTGCAGTACATTCTTGATGAAGTGTTCGCTCTGCTCCATCTCCAGCGGCCTTCCCTCGCTGCTGCTTATGTGACTGTTGACCTTCTGGCTGTTCTGGGACGAGTCCACGCTGCCAAAGTAATTACTACTGTTGTTGCTTCCTGAGAACAACCAAAGAACACAGTTGTTATATGTTTGAAACAAAGATTTGTGTTTGCTACAAAAGGAAGTAACATTAAACAAAAATCAAGTGCCTGCGGTTGATTGTAAGCGTTTTCACAGTGCACTACAACTTACGTATGACATTCTGAAAATATATCTCTGGGTATGTTTCTGTTAATTTCCATCTTGTGATATGGGCTGTATATTGGTAAACCTGTGACTGCAAACATCAGCTAAAAGTCAACAGGGAGACAACACTTACCTGACTGAATAACTGAACTGAATATTAAAATTAGAAACGCTATTTCTGTTCACTTTGGCATTTTTTATTTACCACACTGGTTTTCTGTTCCCTTGAGGAAGTTAACCTCGTCTCATCATACCCATAAGATGTTGAAACACACCTGTTCCACTGCCGGAGGTCCCACTAGCCGAGGCTCCACTGGCTGATGTTCTGCTCTTAGACGTCCCGCTGTTGGACGTCCCGCTGGCTGAAGTTCCACAGCCGTTGGACCGTGAGCCCATGGACCCCGAGGTGGCTGAGCCCGTGCCTGAGCAGGAGTCCTCATGGAGAATAATGTCCAACATGTCGCTGGACAAAGAGTTGGCGTCACTGTTGTTCCCGTCACCACGTGAGCTTGCCTGCAAAAGCAAAAACATCAAAGAAGTGCCATTAAAAAGGAGCTTGACTTCATAGATCCAGCCAACAGACTGTAGCACTTCCTCCATCTCCTGCATCCTTGTAATACAGGCAGGTGCAGTATCATTGGCTGTGTTACATCTATCCTCTGCATTGTTAGATTCAAAGGGTCTCAAAATTGTCCATCTCACCTATCACCTGGTTCACAATACCATCTGATTACAATAACTACACAACAAGGCTTAGCATAATTACAAACATGCTCCTGATCCTTCTGCAGCCGATTTAAAGAAGGGCAAATCATTAAATAAGAGCACGTAAATGTAGGAGCTTAGGAAAGAAATGTGTGAAATGTATTATCTCACTATAATACAACAGAGAAAACAACAAGGTTTCTCCACTGTTTTCATTTCATGCTAAAATTGGATTCCACTGCGAATGTTAACTGTGTGGTTTAACCACTGGTATTGTTCTTGCATACAAAACCAAAGAGTCTATTTATGTGTGCATGCAGTCACACATGCAGTATGGCTGTAGACTATAATAAGGTTTTGGTGTAACTTGGCACTTGGTCTTTTTACAGTTTCTCAGTCTCATGCTTTAGTTGAAGTCAATGTCACTCTTTTCATTTCACTAGAGAGACAAGAACACAAGTCAAGAAAAGGATAAAAGAAAGACTAACAGTTATATTTGACATGTGGATCAGGAGAAATGGAATTGGAGAAGAGTGGAGGTTTTCTGATGATTCACCTACCTCTTTGCTGCATGCCCTCAGCCTGGAGCACACTTTATCCCAAGACAAACGCTCACAGTTACAGGGCGTGCCCTCGCAGAACAAGGGTGCAGGTGGACCGAGCAGACCGAGAGACGGCTAAAGGGTGTAAGGGATAATAACATCATGTGTTAACACCACGGGCCACATTTCATCTGAGGAGTCTAGACTGACTTGACTTTACACATGGCATAGCACTACAATGGCAAAAAAAACGGCTGCACTTTAGTACTGTGAACAATGTGGAGGAATCACTGTGACGATGGCATTAAATCCCAAAAGGGTGAGAAGCATATGAATGAATGTCTTGGGGGAACATGCCACAGGCAACCCACAATGATAAAGCCCAGCAAGGCATTGACAATTTATTCTGACAATTTAAGAATGTGACAGTTCAAGAATATCAGCAGGGAGGAGAAGGAAAGAAGAAAGCTAACAAAAGAGGTTTGTTACCTGCTTCAGCTCCCTCTCCATGGCCTGGTTGCCACTTGCTCCTTTCTCCCGTTCAGCCGTATTATTCCCTTGACCTCCACAGGAGAGCACTGTGCTGTCCTGCCTGTCCACAGACAGCTCCAGCTCCAGCAGGTTGAGGGGTGAGCTGCAGCGAGACTGGAACAGGGGTGGGGATGCCGGGCCTCCACCTCCTCCAGACTGTGGTGTAGACGAGCGAGACTGTCCCTCCACGGGGGCCTTTGGGGTTCCCGAAGATGGAGGGAAGTAGAACGTCTGGGCTGGGTAGCCTGCTTGAGGAGCAAAGTGGTTCCGGGAGTTGAACTGGTTCTGAACAGTGAAGGAAGGCGGAGCTGTGAAGGGGACTTGGCCTGGAAAGGCAGTCTGACAAAAAGGCTGCGTTTGGGTAGGGAAGCCACCCGTCTCTGCGCTGTACACTGGCTGTGGTGGTGGTGGTGGCCCAGGGGCCATTGGAGGGTAAATGTAGTTGGGCAGCACTAGAGCCACAATGGGAGTGACCATGGGGGCGGTGAAGGGAGGAGGATGTATGGACGATGGGCAGGGAGGGGCCTGGGGAGCCTGGTTGTCCCTAAAGCCAGGTGGAGTGATGTCTGTGTGGGGAGCTACAGGACTGGATCTGGGGTAAACCTGGAGGGGGTAGCCTGGCATCACGGAGGGGTAGGCCATGGGAAATGTTGACTGCGAGGTGTCAGAGAGAGACCAAGAGGTCGGGTTAAGGCCATGGTTTAGAAGAGGAGGCCGCAGCTGTTGTCTGTGATGGGACACTGTGCTGTCTGAGGACTCGGTCTTCCTCGCTCGCTTTGTCTTGGTCTTCTTATTCCGTGTGCCCCGCCGCGTGGTGGGCTCTGCACCTGGTCCGCCCTGCTTGCAGGATCGAGCAGCGGGTACTGCTAGAGGTGAGAGCAAACAATAAAGAATTTGTTCAGTCATGAATTTTACAAAAGTCCATTTGCCAGATTGGGGCTAATACCAGCAAGTACTCAACAAAGTAATAAGGGGTCTGAGAATACTGTGACACCCCTAGTGATCATAAGATCTGATAGGATGTAAACAAGCCAACAGTTTGGCCAAATTATCTGAACGTCTTGGGCACGCGTGAAATGTCGCTAGTTATGTAAAATAATGTTTGCAACTGACAGTTTGGATAATATTAAACATTTGCTTTCAATTTCTCTTTTTTCTGGGTTTATTAGAAAACTGTATGACCGTCTGGTGTTTCTTGCCCTGTCAGGCTTATTATTATTAATGAATATGATTATAACAGATAGAAACTACAAAAATTTAACTGGCATTATCCTTTAAAGGCTTTTGATACAATGTGACAGCGCAGTGGTCAGACGTACCATTGCTGGCGATCGGTTCTCTCTGGCGCTCCAGGTACTGAGAGCAGTTTGCTTTGAGTGCTGAGAGTCCGCGAAGCTCTCTGAAGCGATACAGAAAGGCCTGTTCCTCCTTCTGGGTATGGGCTGCCAAAACCTGCTTGGTCAACCCTAGTTTCTTGTAGGACTCCCTCTCCTGACTGGGAGGTAAAACAGCAGAAGGAGCAGCCCCGGGGTTCTGGCTGGATTCTGCCATCTCTGTGAGGACGACAGCAGAGAAAGAACTTAAACATACTGTAAATCAACGAAAAGTGTTTGTGTATGAAATGGAACTGTTTAGCATTAACAGTGACAACCACAAAAACAATGTTGATCAAGCATTGTGGCTTGAGTTAGAACACAAACGGACACAACAATAAAATAAAAACTGAAAAAACTAAGAGGATCACACAAGTGCGAACCCTCTTTTGCGCTTGTGTGATCCTTTCAGAGGTCTCTGGTCGAATGACAAGACTGTGAAACAAATTAACAGTTCGATATTGGAGTGTAGCAAAACAGATATTTGTGCCAATTGAAAGTACTTGTATTTTATATTTGTATTAAATTTACAACAATTTGTAATATATTCTAAAGTGGTGAATTACTGTATATAGACGCTTTAAATCAGAGTAGCCATTGAACACACTGCCCTGAACGCAGCTTCCTTGACGCTCATTAATTCGCTGATGCTCACTGCAGCACGTTAGCCAATGAGTGCTCAGCTGTGTGCCTGTGGTCGTGTGATAAAGCACTATATAATAAATGTGATTTAACTACACCAGGATTATTATCACTCTTGCCAATTCCATCCAACTTCATCATTAGTGTATATAATAATGTTAACCTCGATGAGACAAACGCAACACTAGATTATCATTAACTTTGTTTTTAGCAACTTTAACAAATCAATTTGGAATGAAATGAGAAGTGGACCTGCCAATAATGTGTTGCACATTCTTGATGTTTTTAGATTAAATTGAAAAAAAGCCTTTTTAGCAAATATTTTGGACGGGACCAAATAACCCTGCACCACTGAGAAACTACACAAACACACACACACACACACAAAGAGAAAGAAGCGCGTACACATACATGTGTAAAATTGCATTTACAGTGCTGTGAAAAACCATTTGCTCATCTCCTGATTTCTTCTGTTTTTGCACTTATTTATCTTCAAAATGTAACACCAGAAAAGTAAATCATTAAAAAAGAAGCTAATGCTTGAACTTTAAAAATGATTAAACGTGTAATGCAGTTATTGCTGCTAATTTTAAAGTGACCAATACCTTTTCAAATGTGTGATATGGTTTTTGGATAACTTTGTTCCTTAAATAAATGTAATGAAAAGCTAAACACTGTGTTACATAGGATCCCCGTGTCTAACAGTAAATTTTGTCTAACGATCTGACATCTTTGTATATTAAATATGCAACAATAGAGGAAATCAGGGTGGAAGCAAATACTTTTTCACTGCACTGTACCTGACTCTGGTTGAGGTTTCTTGTCCCCAACATGCACTATGGTGCTACTGTAGCTACACTGGCTGGTAATGGACACCACACTTTCTGGTTTGTTAGGTACAGGTAGGGGCAGCGAAGTGCCCACTACCGCTGTGGCCGCGTCACTGGACTTTTTGTCTCGAACATCCAAAGCGGAGAGATCAGACTGATCCTTCAACAAGGCTGGTTCTGCCAAAGAGAACAGAGAACAAGAGATACTGACAAGGAACTGGCAATGAGACTGAGAGATAAGTTTAAAGGGCAGAGTGTGAAGGCCTTGACAGGCCGTAGCTTTGTAGGATGAGGTGACAATAAGTGTCTGTTATTCCTTACGTGGTAGGAACTGAAGTGGTGAAACATACCTCCAGACACCTGCATGCTGTTAGATCCTTTCTGTTTGTCATCATCCGAGTTAGAAGATGTGGTGTTCGAGGAAGACTGGCACTTCCTCTTCATGGTGAGGGGAACATTACAGCTCTCCAAGTACCTACAGGAATCATAACAACACAGTGATCAGTTTCGGAACGATTTGATGGAAACCTTATTTCTGTAGCATTCCAATGAGTTTCTCTGGCTTGCATTCACCATACTGACTGTGTTACAAGGCGGATAACCTACAACATTTAAGTATACAAGGCTACACAGGGTCGCCTAAGGCCACGTCAGTCTCGATCTCTGTACCTGGCAACACTGTCCAGGCAGCTGATCTGCTGGTAGGAGTAGACGGTCTGGTCATTGACGGCCATCTCCTCCTGGGAAGAGGACCTACTCTCCTCCATATTGGCCCGAGTCTCCTTCCAGTTTAGAAGAGCTGTTGATTCTTTGGGACGCACCACCGCTGGGCTCTTCTGTACAGGCTCTACTGGAGGGAGGGCAGGAGTTAGCGGCTGAGTGCAGGATGGGATTACGACATTTTCCCAACTATGGAACAAGTTGCACAGGGCCACCTTCTTAATGTCTCTGGCTGAGACACACTTTCTCAGCTATTTACACACAAGTAAGCAGGTAGTCATCCGCTGGACTTACTGCCATTGCTTTTCTTGTTGTCTGGTTTGGTTGTGTGCTGCTCCTGGCACTTCTGAAGATGAATCCCCTTACAGATTTCCTGAAAAGTTCGCTGTGAAACAGAGACAGAAGACTCAATAGTCAGTACAACATCTGTCACAGAAATTGAGACTCAACAGTCTGCTGATTCTGATTTCAAATGTGTTTGTAGCACATTTTATTAAGACTTTAAGTGTATCCTGCTGTTCAGGTCAAAGCAAAAGTTATTATGTATAAGTTCGACAACCCAGGATCCGCTATTGCCATGTCATCCAGTACAAGCAGTACCACGGGGACTGGAACACACCGTACTAAGTATTCGGGTTTACTCACAGGCCTGGCTTTGCCGCTCACTTCCTCCTCCTCCTGCCGCATCTTGCTCTTGCTGCCGTTGTCAAGGCTCTCGCTAGAGGAGGTCATGCCCAGAAGGTGGTCGTTCCTGTTCAGACTACCGTAACCACTGGACCCACTGTTATGGACCGGCTGATAACAGATGTAGAGAGGGATTTAAAAAGAAGAGTTAAGAGGCCGAAAATGTATGCACTGCATAAAATTATCCATGTGCTGCTCTACTTTTTCTGGTCATATCTTTAGTTTCTTTGGGGTTCTTAAAGTCTTAAAGTTGTTTTTACAATATCCACCCTGTTACTGAAATTATTTATTGTTCTAATCCCCCAGCTGTACACGTATATTAGCACATGCATTTCTTCTTTCATTCATTTAATTGCTGCTAGATTAGATAAACTAGCCCTTCTTCTAATACCTGATTTCTATCCTTCCTCATCCCCTCTCACCTGTAGCAGGAGCCGATGGATCTGCTCAGTAACCTCCTGGATGTCAGAGTCCATGGTCTTCATCTCGCTGACAGCGGATGGCGGGGCCACAAAAACATCTTCATTCACGGGGCCCCTGATCAACAAAAAAAAACATCAGCAGATCAGTTACTGGTTCATGAACATCTTTCTATGAAACTCTGTAATTCTTATCTATTCACAGAGTGGTTTAGTGACAACCACTGTGACAGACCGTATATCAGCTTAGATATTACAAGAGAATAATACTCACATGCGCACTTTGTGTCTCCCGATAACGAAGGAGACCTTGTGGCTCCAGGGGTTGACGAAACTGGACCAGCTGGAGTCGAGAATGATGTATTCTCCATTTCGCGCACAAAACCGGATGGACGAGTGGTCAAATGGTTGCCCTGCGTACTGAATAACTGCAGAGAAAGCCCAAATAATATAGTGAGATCACGATGGGGGCAGGTTTCCTGTGCAGACACAAAAAAGACTTCCTTCGTCTATCTGATTCTGAGAACTCACTCTTTTTGTGAATGGCCAACATAATCGGCCGGTCATTGGGATGCAGGTGGAGGAGGACTGGTGTGCCAATCAGGTCCTGGGGAAGGTACCCAAGAAGAGGAACCGCCCTGAGACACACAAAACACATGACAAATTACTGTAGATTCTAGTACCCACAGATAGTTGGGCGATATGTGTGCAAATACTAAAAACAACCCGCCGTGGCTTACCTCTCATCCACATCCTGAAAAACACAACTCGGAGTGTGTGTGGTGGTGAAAATACGTTTGTCTGTTGGAATTCTGGGTGCTTGAGGGGAGAAAAAATGTTTTATTATTAAGGTCAATGCTATTTCAAATGCAATTTGGCACTTGTTGAGAATGAGCAGTATCACAGATTAACTGGATTCTCAAACCTGCAGTCCAGTTCTTACCATCATAACCAGAGTGAACTCTCTCTGCCAGCAGGAGACAGCAGAACTGGTCTTCAGCATGTACTGTGTCTTGGACCTTCATCAGGTAGGGCGTCATGCGGAACGGATAGTACTGCAGATCGCCCCCACACTCCTTACCACCACTGGGAATAACAAAATAAGGAATAAGGAGTTAAAAGACACATTTTATTCATCCAAATCAAATAAGAATTGCCAGTTCAATTTAAGTTAAGCTTTCACAAATAATCTACATCCAGGTTTTGGGATTTTGAATTTCAAGTGATTGAACAAAAGGGGGCAGTGTTGCATTTTCCCATCCATCAGTATATTTTTAATGAGAATTAGGAATTGTAGATATGTGCATTCTTAGATTTTTGTTCTTTTAAGTTTAAGACCTCAAGTGAGATGACATTTTTGTGTCTCAGAATGAGAATTTAAGGTTTGGCCTTTTTTAATGTCTGTCTGTCTATATGTATAACACTGGCCTGGAAAAAGCAGCTGATTACAAGCAAATGATGTCACAAAGTAATTTAAAAACATCTAGAGTGGAATGAAAGTATGAATAAAAACTACAAACAGGTACGAGCAGCAGATGGCCCGGTGCCGTTTTTGAATCAACACCCACCCACCTGATACGACAGAAGAAGGACTTCTCCTGCATACAGTCAGACGGGGATGACTCTAAAGCAGGAAAAATAAATGTTTTAATTCAAAAGCAATACGACCCGGCCGCAATGGAAGTTGGTTGTCCCGGCTCCTGCAGGCAACCGAGCTTTGATTAATTCCATTAAAACACACTCTGCACTTCATGAATTTAAACAGAATCCAGTCTTAATTTAGTGCACTGGCCTAATATTTCCAGGCATATGGGGGACAACACAGACGACACACGATAAACAGATAAAGTGCAGCTCTGGGTCTGATGTGTAGAAAACAGACAAACAAGTCATTATTAGCTAAACTGAAGAGGATAAAATGAGTTCTGTGATTGATGAAAAGAGAAAATTAAGGCACTTTATGATCTGAATTCAAACTGTGTCTTGGGTAGTTACAGCTTATATTCAGCTTATGAACTTCTAGTTAGACTAAAAGCTTTCCAATTTTACTTTCCTATTTTAGCTTTAGCGTTTGAGAAAGCTCAATCTATTCGATCCAGCTTGGCTGAAAGGAGCAAACATCAGCTTTATGAGGTCAGGTCAACTTGAACTTGCATGTGCTTCACTGACTTGCCGCTAAGCAAACTTCCAGGGATCTCATTCATTTATTTCTCTAATACATTTTCTATGCTAAGTACTTTGAAGAGTACTTCTAGACAGTGAGAATGATCTTCCCATTTTGCAGTCACCTACTACTACTACTACTACTACTACTATGACCAAGTATTGCTGACACTACAAAGAGCCATGTAGCTGTTATATTATATGTACCTGCTCCAGTGCACATGCTCCAGGAGGGCAGGCGATAAGGCGTTGTGAAGCTGTAGAACACACTAACATCCTGCGGTGTCAGGAACTCCACAAACTTGGTGTTCTTGAACACATCTCTTTTGCAGTTGAGGATGGAGGCAGCCTGATCAGAAATGTAGACTATCCGTCCCGTGTTGAGAGACACTGCTACTGCAAAAATGTCCTGTTGAAGAGACAAAATCCAAATTGTGGGATAAATGACAATTATTTTTGTTCAAACTCTTCACAGATCAAACAACATCATTTTCAACATCATGCCATTGGCCACAGCAGTGCAGTTACTGAAGGTGTACAGAACACCAGTGTATTCAGATATAATTATTATTTTAAAGATAATTCAATGACCCACGTTGTTTTTGAGGGTGTATTCAGAAGTGATGCTGTCGATCTCCTCTATCGTATAAGAGGATCCATCCTGCCCTGAACGCTGACTGTCATTGGTCATCAGCAGCTGGTAATACTCCTCATTGGCTGCAAGACACACAGTGATTTTATCAAAATTTGGTCAAACCATGATATACAATACAAAACAGATGGTAAACTAATAGGAACAACAATGATGAACCTGTGTAAGGAGTTTAACAAATGCATTATCTATTCATATTGAAGTCACAGACATTTCTTAACAATTAAAAATGTCTCAGTGCTATGTAGTGCTTCAGACTATAACAACCAGACTACACTGTTGAACCTCTACCCACCCATTTCTATCTGTAAACATTTCGACAGGGTAAAATTAAGCCTGTTCAGACCATAGAATTGCCTAAAAAATGTTCCCTCCTGCGCAAAGTTATGTCTTAATTTCTCTTTTGAATCTCATTTAGCTATTGTGCTTCCTGAATTCCTTGTAGTATAAATAATAGCTACATTCATGAATTTACTCATGAATGTGGAGTGAATTAAGAAAGCACAGACATCTTGAACAAAAAAACCCCCATAAATTTCTAAACTGTGAAACCGAAACACAGGGAAGCACTGCGTAGAGGTTGGCAGTTAGCACACAAGATAAAAGCAGAGAGAAGACAAAGGATGTAAAAGCACTTTACCTTCCACCAGTTTGACACAGCGCAGCGCGTACTTCAGGGTGTTCAATGTGGTGGACTTGTTACTGTGCCTCTTCTCAGCAGGCAGGTGAAGCTTCAGCTCTTTTAGAGTTTTAATCATCTCCTTCTGGGTCTTGGCTTTGGCGGACTCCTGACTACTACAAGTTGCATAATCACACACATGTGCACAGTAGCAAGTCAGATATTGCAACAAGGAAAACAGTCCCTAAAAATAGATTCAAATAAAGGAATAATATATATCTTATAATGTAAACTATATTTTAGACCTCAAGCCATTTTGTAAGCAGTATTGGTGGTAAACTAAGAATGAGACCACTGTCCTGTGAAGTGTTTTCAGTGTTACAGTGGGTGTCTGTGCACTAACCTGCAGCCACTGGTTGAAGGGTTGTCCTGCTCTGAGCTCAGCAGACTGAAGGCGTTTGAGCTGCTGGGAGGAGACGGACTGTGGGAGTTTGAGCTGTGGAGGACAGAAGGATCATTTAAAATTTTGCAACAAAATAGAGCAAAAAAATTATTTTAATAACCTTTAGAAAAGACACAGAGAGGGAGGGACCCGCAACACAGTCTAATGCAGTTCAGATTTTAACACCTCCCTCGTTAAATCAAAGTTGAACAAAAATACATAATCTATCAGAAAACTGATGAGGGTATAAAACGTTGACATAATTGTCTGATATTAAGGAAACACAACTTTCACACGTGTCACCATCTCACCCAGTTGAAACACCTGACATTGTTAAGGTGGTCAAGTAACCTAATAATAAACAATATACACTTACTCTCACAATATGGGGTGTTGTTTATGTGAGCCTAAAAAAAGATCAGCTGATGTCTGCTTTTGTGGCAGTGAATGGTTAACCGTGTGCACACAGCTGCACCTCTCATTTAGCAGCCAGGCTACTGTACAAAAGAAACCACAATCCAAATGTGAAGTCAGTCTCACCTCCTTAAGGACTTTAAGTGCACCTGTAGCTCAAAGGGTGCACTGCAGGAAAGAACCAGTACAGCAAGAATTAGGGGTCTAAATAGAACTAGGAGCAGGGAAACAGCTAGAAATTCTGGGGCCGCTGAAAAGGCCTCCTCTCTGACTCTGGGCCATCTAAGTCATTCAACCCTCCAGTATTTGCACAAAAAAACATATATATATATATATATATATGTATATATATATAAATACATTACTTACTCCAAATGGCATTGACTATATGGTAAACCACACAGGAGAAAGGTGAGTCCTCTCTTGGTTATTTTTAAGAAATCTGTAATGGCTAGCAATTTAAAACACACTTTCGAAAGCCATTACACTAAACTGAACTAAATAAATTTAAGAATGATACATTCAAGTAAATATTTCCGTCTATTTCATGAAAGCTCATTCTAGTTTGTCAAAAGTAGCTTACCCCCCCCCCTGGAAAGGTAAGTTAACCTTGAGCTGATGTTTTTATTAAACTTTACATGTAGTGGTATTAATATGTCCTATCTTTCTCATCCCTTAAATCTGTAGGGCTGTCAAATCGAATGTATTTATGGTGAAAACACAATGAAGTAGAATGCCTGCATGCGGCTGAAGAGTGTGTGTGTGTGTGTGTGTGTGTGTGTGTGTGTGTGTGTGAGAGAGATAGATCCACTGCATTAACCTACAGCTTAACACTGCACTAATGAACTAAAATCGACAGCCCTCAGAGCCACTGACTCACCACTCAGGTTACTATGTATAACCTGCTTACCTGGCTGAGAATAGAAAATGCCTTTACAAATAGCCTTTCCAGGCACAAAAAGGTATCTAATTCTATCAAATATAGCCTTTAGCGCACAAAAAAGCAACAGCTGGTTTTAGACTTAGAAATAGTTTTAAACAGAAGGCCAATAAATAATGTGGTGGTAAGTCTGTGTCCTTCTGCAGACGTGTTAATAAAGGAAGCTGGGAAGTTTCAATTTTACTTTGTGGAAGATGTTTCTCTGAGGTGGATTCGACAAAGTGACTTTGTTAACAGAACTTTATCATGTTGGAAAACCATCAAAACAAAAGCTTTGTCCCAATCCCATACTGCATGCATACTACATTTGCAGGATTTGGGATTGTGCTGTTGATGTACAGTATTGCACTGCACAAAGGAAATGAAGGAGCTGCTCATTCAGCTGCAAAATGACATAAATTGCAGATTATCTCAGAAAAAACAAAAAAGTGTTCAATCTTTTCATTAGGAAACATTTCGCCTTTCTTTTGTATGGTTTGATTGGAAGAGACGTTCCAAATTGATGAATGTAATTTCATGTGAGCATCAAACAGTTAAATACATTAATTGCAATATAATTAGTAGTACTATACTATTAGTATGTTGCATGGACTCCTTTTGACTAGGAGTGGACTTTAATCATCTTAGTTTTTAATTCATTTAAATGATGGTGTCTACAGCAACTATCAGTTTTTAACTATTTTAGTATAGTACTAACTTCATCATCAGGCCAGCTTGCACAGGGTACCATGGGACTGGGCAGCATCTGGATAAGTTGGCATTTGTTTCCATGCGAACAAAAGACGATCAATCCAAAGCCTCTAGAATATCAGTAACTACGAGTATATATTTAATTATTTAATTCAAGGCCAGGAACTGTTTATCTGTGTGTAACAAAGTTATAAAGGGGTAGAAGTTGTGTGTGTGTGTGTGTGTGTGTGTGTGTGTGTGTGTGTGTGTGTGTGTGTGTGTGCAGTCCACTGTATTAGATGACAAGCTTAACTTGAGACAATTAACAGCTAAGATACTGACTCACCTGAGCTACATCTGAGGTTACTATGTATAACCTACTTACCTGGCTAAGAACAGAAAACACCTTTACAAGTAGCTTTTCTAGGTATCTAATTCTATCAGAATTAACTTTCAGGGATCCTTTATCTTTATAATGTTGTTGTTTTAGTCCAGCAGTTGGACTTTACAGGTGTATTGTGTGATCTCTATTTTGTTTATATGACACCTATAACAATAGACCTTTTTCCACAGAAGACCATTTTGAAAAGTCATAGCAGGAAAAGTAACTAATAACATTAATACCGATTGATTTGCATTAAGGTAAGCCGCTTCCAGGGTTCTGGTATTGTGCCTACTCAATCTCCAGAATCACTCTTTTTACACTTGTGCTTTTCCTGCTGTGACAAATCAAATGTCTGCTTTGGGAAAAAAGTATTTTGGTGATAATGATTTATATATAATAAAGGGGGCTAATATTTATGGAATCAAATACTTTGTGTTTTATATTTGTAATAAATTCTATATAGTAATTTTCAGTATGATATCAAAGTCATGTTTCTGTTGATCTACGTTTTTTTAAGAAGAACATTACATTAGCCCACATTGTTCAACTAATACAAACAGTTTTTCCTCTCTCTTTTCTTTCAATAGGAAATTATACTTGTGGCAGACGCTATGGCTTGTGGCCAAAGAGGGCTAGATGATAGAGAGAGAATGGAAATGGTAAAAGAGCGATAAAGAGAGCCTTTGGAGTTGAGGGAGTGGTTTCTCTTTTTGAAGAGAGAGAGGGGCGAGAGAGTGAGAGAGAGAAAGAGAGAAACAAAGTGAGAGATGGGAGAAGTAGTTTAAGTCATCACGTAAGCAGACGAGGGAGGGAGCTGGTATGTGTGAGACGGATGTACCATACAAGCAGTTAATTACAAGGAATCACAGGATCTGGATTCCAAATGTCAATGAGTTAAGATAGGGAAAGCTGAAAATGAGAGAGAAAGCACATCAACTCTGCTCCCTCCGCCCAATGATAAACAGAGACATGCGTTGCGTTGCCATGGCAGTAACAAGGGCTTGGAGAGCGTGACACAACCTATCTGGCATTAAGAGAAAACAAGCCTCCAGCCTAACGGATGACATCAATCCAGTGGAGAGCGACAGTCGTTTTATTTTCCCCCGGCTGTGGTCGTCTGCCGGGCCGACCACATTGTGTCTGAACATGCTTTTGGTCACGTTCACACAGTTGTGAAGAATTCTGGAAATGTTCTATCATTATGATTCAATCTAATTCCTGCCACTGTGGTGGAGCTCATACGCTACAGACTACAGACTGAAGCAGGCGGACACATGTTCAACACTGTACAGTTTAATTTAAAATGACTGTCCCCAACAGGCTCAACTGCTTTGTTACTTACTACTTCTATGTAAAGGTGAAATTATCACAAATAAATAGTAAATATTTACTATATCCTATATCCATAGTGTGTAACAAGTAACATAAATGGTCTAACACATATTTGAGAAGGAGGCAGGTCATATAGGAGTATCCTTTTTGAGTAAGTGAGTGAGTGTTGGGCAGTAGTACTTTAATGTCACTCAAATGAAAGTGCTCAGCTGGCAGGAAGAATGTCATTGAAAGCAAAAGAATTTAAAAGCTCTTATTCAAATGCATCTCCGTTCATATTTTAAGTTTTGCGGAACAAACTCATGGTCAGAGGAAACCGATCGAGCGGCTCGACCAATGTTTCAAACTGGATGGACATCAGTGCAGCCTTGGCTCAGACTGTGGTGGTGGAAGCCAAAGTGGACATGATTTTTTAAAATCTGAAATACCTAAAAGTTTATATGAATAGGACCAGTTGTACGGTTGAGGTCCAGCATAACTTGTTGTTGTTTTTCACTTCATTTAGTTTGCTATTAGGGACTGGACAGACATTTATCAGCTATAGTATGACCCATTTTTGTGAGTCATGACTGCTGTGATTTGGATTTATTGGTTCTTTCTATCTTTTCTGCTGACCTACTGGTAGATGTCTGGCTTTAAAAAGATATTGGCACTACATTGCAACTCCTGCACATTTAATGCGTTATACTGCATGTGTGCTTAAGGGTGCTTCATGATTGTGTGGCTGAATTCGCAAACCTCATTTTACATGCAGTTGTTTGACCGCCACGAGGACATTACTCCATTTACAAAAAAGATTTCCTGTCAGGCATGTTATTAGTATCGGCCTGTCCTGGTCGAAAGAGTAACCTTTGGTCTTCACCCCATTTAATATCTCCTGCTGCTGACTCCTCAGTCTGAATGTCCTCACCACAGTTTTAAATTTGTTTAGCTCTGATGAGTTTTACCTTGAAAAAGACCAAACATCACTGGATACAGGGAGGATTCCTGCACAGCACAATAAGAGCAGCTGCTCTCCACTACAGTCTCTCTCTCTCCCTCTTTTCTTTACACTCACAACCACAGTACGCAAGAACAAAACACAACCACCACTGACCTCTTGTTGCTTTCAGAAGATTCTAGCAGCGCAGAGTCTTTACTGTTGCCACTGGAGCTGCCCATGGACTCATGGCCGTGGCTCTCGTTGCCGTGGCTCTCGTTGCCGTGGCTTTCATTGTCGTGTGATTCGGTTCCACTCCCACTGGACCCACTGCTCTTCATCTCCACGTCGTCCTCGGGAAGCGATCGCGAGCGGGCGTTCTTGCGATGCTTGTGCAGTGAGGTAGGAGGGTCCTGACCACTGCTGTCGCTGCCCTCCGAGGGGAGGCCTAAGTCAGGCCCACCTTGGCTGTAGCCACCCATCCGGTGGAGCTGTGCCATGGAGCTGTACCCCAAGGCCCCCCTTGACATGGAGCTGGACACTCTGCAATCCTCGTCCTCCAGCACTGGGAAGCGGTAGGGCTTGGAGTCTGAATCTTCTGACATCAGGAGGAGTGTAGCCCTGGGCTTGTTCCAGGTTAGTTAAATAGATGATGAAAGAACACAATCACCCCATTTTCACAAGGGCGTTGCCGGAGTGAATCAAAGGGGAAGCGGACTGATCTGTTGAGAGAAGGAAATAATACACAGTAATGAAGTAACGCTTGTTTAATACAAGTTATGCATATTTTTTAATATTTAGAAACATATGATTGTGTAGACATATTGCAGTGGATTATTACCCTAGATAATTAGTGTTCAAGTGAAAAGAAAATTTCTGATAATTACAAATGCATGCATGCACTGCCTGGACAGGTTGATTAAAACAAATAATTTATGTCAAGTAAGTTTCAAGTGTCTATTTTAAGGCCATACTGACTGAAGTGAAATCAGTGGCTGAAGGAACCCAGTATAATCTTCATAGCATGCTTTTGAAAATGGTATTGATTCATTTGTATGCACAAACACACACACACACACACACACACACACACACACAAGAAGGCACACAGTTCAAAAATCTTTGAGAGACATAAATCAGTGCTTCACCAGGGTGTCTTGTCTGGTGTGATATCAAAGCACATGGCAGGGTTTAACTCCTGACCTCTGAAGGTGCCTCTCTGATGTACAGTGAAAAGACCCTCTTGTCCAGACAGTGTGGCCTTTAAGAACAGAGGGTCTGTCCCATCTGAGCCCTCCAACCCTTTCAAAGGATCATCCACCCTGGGACACATAAAACACCAGACATATGTGAATGCCACCACAGGCCGCCAGCCAACGGTGTGACTTTGGCCCCGTTTTCTGAGGCTTCAAGCAGGCGTGTGATCATGCAGAAAGCACAATTTTAAACACTGCCATGTACAAAACCAGTGTCGTCTCAGATATAGATGTGAATAAATGTATGAGAAAGCGGCACATGTGAACACCCGGTGTAAATCTTTCCTAGGAAATTTCCTCTGGTTATAGGAAGAGACAGTGGCTTGTTTGGAATAAACACAAAGAAAACTCAGAAGTAACCATAATCAGAGAAAGAAACAAATGTTTCCAACAGATATACGAAAACAAAATGCATTACAGCAGTGGCAGAACAATATGTCAAGTGATCAAATAGTTCAAAAATACCACAATGACCAATGACTATCAGGCAAGAACCATTCTGAGAGTTACATGTATTAAAGTGTAAGAACAATCTCATTGAGATGAAAAGGTATTATGCGCTGCTTCAGCCCATAATGGGACAATTATGCTAATTATAGCATTGTGATATCATTTAATCCAATCAAATGATTGTCTCTGAGTAAAGTACAAAGTACAGTACTGTGTGAAGCCTGGACATCTTCGCAGTAAAGTGTCCAAGTTGAATTATTTCACATTTACATTAGTATGACCTGTTAATTATGGTCAAACTTGAGATTAAGAGCACAGTGGGAGAAAAAGCTCTCACATAATCCTGTTTCTGGGCAACATGTTACGGTCTCATGAAAGCCACAAGCCCAAGTGTCCGTGGATAACCCCCAGCCTCGTTTTCCAGGGTCAGCCTAACCAAGCAGGCGCATGCCTTCCTCTCTGCCCCGCAATGGAAAAATGTCTATTTTCTACTCTGCCTGAAGACACACAGCTCTATGCCCTCGTTAATTCACCTGAGCTCTCTGGGGGTGTGTGTCCGTGGTTATTTAGTCTAACCATTTAGTCTTAAGCGTCAAGCCCATGCAAGCGCAAACATTTCTTACGTAGGCTTTTCCTAGTGTCACGCTCACGTTGTGCTGATCTGCTAATGATCTGTTGAAAGCTCAATAAGTTCAGAGCTTCAGTTCAACAGTTGGATCTCCCAAAGAACATGGGGCAATTTATAGAGACTGTACTCTGAACCAGTAATGAACAAGCATAGGCAGGAAGGTAGTTTGACATGTGTTTGGGCATTAAAAAAGCAGACAAAAATTAAGGATGACTAGATAAGGTACAGAAAAAGTATTCTTTAAATTGGAGAGGAGACCGCAGCAGCCCAACACTTCGGACTTTGTAACAAACATCTGACCACTTAATTAGAAACCTTCAGTGCATGTGTGAAACCCCTGCTGCAGCTGATGACCGGTATCATCTGAAGGTCAGAGCACTCCATGAATATAACCTAACAATTAACCAATCTGTCAGCCCTTTCAGATGGCGGAGAGCAGTGACTTCACAATCATCAGTTTGCTTATTATTGACCTGCCAAGTAAGGTTTATTTTTCCAATATCCATGCTGCTGTGTAAATTGGGTCAACATACAGCGAAATGGCCGAGACAATCAAAAAGAAACAAGTGAGAAAACAGGGTTCTATAGTTTGGAGACTGCAGATAAACTTAAGCAAGTCATTTATTGCAGTGATTTATCTTCTGCGTGCTTGAGCTTAGCACTGTTAAGCTATTTTCTGCAGAATAAAGATAAAAAGCCACTTCATAGAAAGCCCAGCTACTTGAACTGCTACTCTTTGGTCCAAAGTTAAAGACCTGACTGCCCTGATATTCATTAAGTCCAAGAGTTGAACTACAACTACTGTAACTGCCAGACATTCACCTAATTAGCTCGTTATCCCGCCAAATCGGTTGGCTCGATACCAGCAGACAGTCACAGAGAGAGCTAGGGATAAAAATAGATAAAGAGAGAGTGAGACTATCTAAACATGGAAGGTGACCAGATACAAGCTCATTTAGTAATTTAGACGTAGTAGGTATAGACAAGAGCTTTACTTCCTCCTCTATTTTGAGAAATATTCTTCACTTTGGGCATCATCCTTCAATAAAATGGTGAGGAAAAAGTCAATACTTGATTTCCAATTTCTGCATCTACATTAGTAAAATTCCATATTGTCATGGGTGAAAGAACGTCCCCGTCTGTTGCAAGTAGTTCTGTCACAAGACTGGATGCACTTCCTTACCTGACATCAAAAGCTACTGTACACAGATTCTTTGCTCATGTAAAAGGTAGGTTTTTGTTTTGGGAACATTGTTTCGTATCAATAAAAGTGCACTGAACTGAACTTGCACGGAATTGAGAGAGAAAGAGTGAATTAAAGAGAGAGGCAACAGGTAGACAGACACAAAGAAAAGATATTTGTGCAGCTACAGATCAACAGGTCTGGCATGTTTGACCGTACGTAATGTTCCAACATTCATAATAGATATTCAAATAATGATTGAGATGATTGATTGTACTGACCCATTTCATTTCAATGTTTACAGAAAGAGAGCGGTCAAGATAAGCAGTCTCTCACTTGTTCCCATGCTTAAAAGATAATTAACAAGAACAGCATTCAGTAACAGTCAGTAACATTTACTGTTGAAACCCATCTGTTTACCATTACCTAATAATAGCCTATAAAATGACCAATCGACCTCTGCAGCAAGGGTTACCGGATGCTTTTTCTGTCTAAGTGCACAGTGACGGGTAGCAGGTTTCGGAAGCAGTTGCCTCCAATATTGAGGTAAATGCAACAAGGAACAGGTGGCTAACAAGGCAGGATGAGAAACACAACACAATTACATGGTGTTTATCTCTTCTCGAGCCCTTTTAGTTGTTTTAATGCAATCAAAAAATCACTCTGGGCTATCAAACGATGAAACAGAAACATGTTGCTCACTTGGCTTTTCACAATCTGAGGAGACCTCAGATGATTTAAAAGAAAATCACCTTTTCAATGTTAAAAGAATGGAACAGTCCATTCAGACATGGCTGGAAACCATTAAAGCTGATGATGTGATCAGTGAGAGGAATAAAAAAGTGATTATGTTGGTAGGTCTAGCCAACACTGTAGTGGTTAACACAGTTTCCCTAAACTGGTGGAAAGAACCTGAGAGATTTCCTTTTTCCTTATTTTACTCGTTGCTGACAACTACAAGAACTACTAACTGTGGATTAGTCATGTCCACACCAAGACAATTTAACGATTTGTCTCATTGTTGTATTTATTATTATTAATGCTGAAATATACATTGTTACCATTATCACTTAGCCGTAACTGTAGCTTTTAAATTCCCCAAAAAGAGTCACTGGTAGAAATTAGGAATCAAACTGACTGATTAGACTAATTCTTTTCACTAAATAAAATACCTTCTCATAATTAATTCATACATACATATATAGTCTACTACCTCATCATCACATGAATTATCATAATTTATTTCCATTTTCTTTTGAACATTGCAAAGAATACTCACGCCACAGTGCTCCGATGATATGATATTATCTAATGTGTCAGCTCAAACCATCTTATACAACTACGCTGGAGTAGATGCAGTTTCATAACTTAGTCTCATGTTGGAAGCTTTTATTTGATTAATTACAGTGTGTAGTCACCATCTTGCACAATTGACTCATTTCGCCTAAGGACTTACATAAGTTTACAATGAGTGTGGTCAGACAGAGTACAGCACTGCATACTTACAGTTACAGCAGGCTAAAAGGGGTGCAGTACTCCGCCAGAAAATGTGATGGCACCTGATTCATTGAATGACTTTAGATTCTTTTTTTCACAAAAACAGCAACAGTGGCTTTAAAACCTCTGAATAGAGCTGTGTATCACATTTCAGTACCAAAAGCTAGACTTTTAGTCTCCTTATATGTGATATCTGATGAGACAATTACTGATGTTAATCATAATTCTGTTCTCTTCTTTTTTAGGCAAAGTTGTTAGTATGCTTCTTATTTTAATGCCATTTCTATCAGTAGTCAGGATGTGTGTGTGTGTATTCAAACATAGTTGTTCATTTCCAACCTTTGGAGCAACAAGTACTGAGTTTTTTCATTTTCAGAGATAACGGAGGTTGCTCTTCCTACATCTGTTGTCAGTGGTATCATAAAGAGTCATAATGGATAACATTCACACTGCACACTGTACTTTACCTTCTGTAATGTTCAGATCGAGAAGGAATGTCCTGGTACAGGCAGAAGAGTAAGTTTGTTATCTTTGTCCTATTCCTATTGTGCTCCTTGACCACCTGATTTCAGTTAGTGAACTTCACATGGGACCGTTTACTGACAGGAACAAAAGTATTTAGTATCCACACAAACTGCTGCACAGATGTTGTGAATTTGAAATACCATGTTAAAAAAATTTGTTTTAGAGAAGCCATAGAAACCTAGACAGATTATCCTAAAAGATAGATAGATAGATAGATAGATAGATAGATAGATAGATAGATAGATAGATACTTTATTGATCCTGGGGGAAATTTTGGCACCCAGTAGCTTAAATACAAAAACACAATACATACATATAGGAGTAAGAACACAAAAACACAGCCATGAAGTGATAGTCGAACCACCAGAACTACTGCAGAGAGCTGTCACTGTAATACTAAATGTTCTACCAAAACAATTAAGGGCCAAATGCCATTTCATTGTGTCAGCTTAAACACATCCTAGCAACATTTGTATGACCAAAACTTGATTTTTGGATTGCTTCTTCCTTGGCTTGGCTTTATGTTCCTTAAGTCAAAGATAAAGATGCAGAAGTACTCCCTTGAGAGAGTTAGATGATCGATACACTAGTAAAGAGTATTTTAATGATGTGAAAGATATTTCTTTGGTTTGAACTCCAGCAATGCTTGATACTGTCACTGTCAGATCAAAACAAAAACCTCCTATCTCCAAATTTTGCTTTCAGATTCATGACTTGTTGAGAACATTCTCTTACCTCCATTTTTAAAACTCTTTACATAATGGCGAAAATGCATTGTGCCATCACGCAAAAAAATGTTTGGGAGATGAAAGATATTTAGCTGACAACAGCGCAAGGAATGTAATCTGTTACTTTGCTTGAAGTGAATTAACAAGCTAGAAAGCAAGAATGAACGAAAGGGGAAAAATGAACGAATGCTTCCAACAGGCTATCTTTTACGTAAGGTTTATTACAAGCCAACTACGCAACCGCCTGACTCAAGCGCCACAGCATGACTCCTCTCTTCGGGGGAAACCATAGCTCACATTTCGCAAAATCTCGAATCGGTGCTGCGTATGAACTTGTGCCATGTGCTGCTGCAGTAGACTCTTTATGTAAGGCGTTATGCTGGAGTTTTCGTGTGACAGCGACACCAGCACACACGTCCAGACAACGCACCATTATGTGACCGACACGATCTCCACCAGTTATTTCTGTCAACTCTGCTCTTTAACAACTCGGCTATCCTGCGCAGTGCGTTTACCCTCCTTGTGTAAAGTCCGTTTGAGTGCAGATCACCGGTGGCATTTCAGATTACAACACGGAAAGGGTTGTCACCTCACCGACGGACTCACGAGTCCCCGCTGTCATGTGGGCAGGGCTGGGCGGCTGCTGTAGCATACTGACCGGGATTGACCCTCGCGGTGACACAGTTATGCAACTTTTACGCTACACGCCCATAAAGTATATTACATATTTAGAGCGCAGCTCGCGGACAGTGGTGTTGTCTCATCACAGCAATACCAACAGTGCGCGTTAAAGATCTGGCACGTATAAGTAAAACTCCACCAACCTCACAAAACGTAAATCCTCTCCCGATGCCGTGAAATAAACCCTTGCTTTAAGGGCTTTTTATCGTTGAATCCCGAGTGGGGAACGCGTTAGAGTGGTGCCGGTCCTGGGCTGGTCTGACACACTGCTCTCTCCCGTTCAGGTTTCCAGGTCTCTGTCCTGCTTCTCGGGAGGAGGCAGTGACCTCATTTCGAGCCCCCAGCTAAGCTCCTCCTCCAGCTCTTCGCCTATTGGTCCGGCGAGCCGTCCGTATCGACCTCACAGCGCTCTCATCCAACCGGCGTTGCCCGACGCCGTGGGGGCGGTTACGGTAACTGCCGCTCCGCGCTGCGATTGGCCTCTTGTGCTGTCGATCTTTTTTACATAAGGATGACATCGCTTTCACGTGGAAACCCACGGCTTCCTCAGGCGTGCGAGAGGCGCGAGCAAATCACTACGACGCAGCTGCCGGTGAATGAAGCGGTGCCTATGGTTGGCTCACAGCGGCTCAGTAAGACCGACTGTTATCTAAACGGTTATACAAGTGTGTGTACGTCCAATGTGGGGGAACTGTTCGCTGCGCAATCACTCGCGTAAGCATAAAAGTTACTCGACTCACCTAAAAAGCTGTGATATAACACGCGCTGTCTTTGATTGTGGCTGTTACCTAATTTGTAGACACCCTTACATAAAAGCCAGTGTAATGTTGCAGTGATTCTGCAGTGTTGTTTTTGCAGTTATACTGCGTAAAATATGTCGTGATATAAAGATATATAGAATAAAAATAAAAACATGTTTTTTTCTTTCTTATTTGACTCCCCAAAGTTTTGTTCCGTCGCGTGCCAGAGGCGTGTGCAATAGACCAATAGAAAAGACAAATACAACACTGAAAGATATGCAGTAGCACGTTGACATTTAAAGCTCTGAAACTTCATCTGTCTTATAGATTTGTTTTAAAATTAATGTTTTGTTAACGTTGAAAAGTATATTTAAACATCAGTTATCGCATGTTAATTGGTCAATGCAAGAAATAATACTGTACATACGTGCCTAAATTGTCTATTGTCCAATAACAATATCTTTTATTACGACAACTGAATGTTTGGGATGGTGTTGGATTCTGTCCTCTGATGAGTCAGGCAAAAGTCAATTTGTCCCCCTAGTGGCTGAGTTTGGACTCAACTTGTCAGTGGTGGATTTTCCTACCTGGCTTTGGCACCAGAGGTTGCCAAAACTCATTATTCCGGTTACACAGCCTAATAATTCCACAGCATTTTAACACAATTCCCATACCACACCCATACTTATTTCCATCCTGTTACACAGGTGGCAGAAGAGTCAGCTGTAAAAATCCTAATTAAGCAGCATACTGCATATAAAATAATAACCTGCAGCTCTGGTAATAGTTGTTGACAGTTTAGCAATAAAATACAGTGATTCTTAATCACTGAAACAAAGCTGCAATATAAAAATAATCAGAATGGTGGTTGTTGTTGTTACTTCGTCATTATCTGGGCCCACAGATGGAACAGAGTCTGTAGTATGAGCTATACTTACACAGAAAAACAAGTCTCTACATAAGGAACAGAGCAACAGATGGTAGAAAAAACTAGACAGTCATGACTGGTGCTGGCTGCCTTGTTCTCCGAGTCAAGCTGAGCCAAGGCAAAAAGGGAAAGGTGAGAAAGTGGTTGAGCGTGCCAAGCATGTGTAGCCTCAAACAACAGGATGCAGGTGTCAGTCACCTCCTCCTCCCCTCACATATTCATGTGAGATTAATGCATGCATTTATAGATACACGTGTGGGTGGATGGATGGACAGAAACAGACACAGATTTTGAAAAGTGGTTTATAGTATTGTAAAGTCAGACATTGCTGACAGCTGCTTTTGCGTTTCATTTAGTGACATTAAAAAGTGACAAAATGATGCTGAATTATTATAATTAATTATCCGTCTTCAGCAGACACAAAATGAAAAGCAACATTATAGCATTAACTGTTGAAGCATTTCCACATTTTACTAGATGTCATGAAAATCTTATAGAAATACTTCATAAACTGATGTATGAAAAGAGCTCCTTTTGGTGAGTACACTATTTGACAGATCATCCGATTCATTCGATTAATTAAATCTGTTCCTCTGAATATAAAAAAATCCATCAACTTTACATAAAATGGAATGAATCATTCAAACATTGTAAGACTAGTCACTGGAAACAAGGCTCAGAGCCCATCAGGTAATCCACCCTTATGCAGTCAGTGACGCATACGTCCTAATATGACACTGAACTGGGATTAATCATCATATTATTATTATTTACAATAGTGCCAAGGTACAGATGTACAATAAGAGCAGACACAACTAAAATCATCAATGACAGCTAGGAGGTAGCAATAAAGAAAGGATGCATGGCTAAAACAAGGTAAAATATACAATGTTAAAAGGTAAAGGTTACATATCCATGAAAACCACTGATGGCTCAAAAACGAGAGACATGGTGGTGCAACGAAAATGTTTCCCTTGTTTGGTGTGTTAGAGTGACGCAGATCAGCGCAGCAGTGCTTCAAGGCCTCTATGAAAAGGAGGGCATCCCCTGAATGAAGGGGTGGAGTGAGACAGCTACCATATATGATTATAAGTATTACTCAAAAGTATCACTCAAACACTGCGCTGAAGGCAACAAACAGCGAGTCGGGTAGGATCATCTTGAAGGTTTGTTGCACTAAATATTGACATGATCATGTGATTAAATTGATTCAATTAAACAGATTCTTCCTCATCAGCCTAACTCTCATTTCTCATTTCATTCAAACCTGGTGTTTTTAAAATGTCCTGGTAATTAACTGATGAATGGGACAAAATCAAGACCTCTCTGGAGTCAGTTCTATTTCTTTAGAGATATTTTTTGAAACGTTTTGAGACCAGACAGCTATGACTATGGTTTTCTGAAATCTGACGCTGTCCTATAACACAGTAAGAGGACACCAGCAAAAGCACGTTTCTTTTTCCAGACAGAATACCACAGAATCGGCATCCTGGGATCTTGACAAAACTGACATAAATTATACGGTAGTGGTAAAATGTATGTGTTATCATTAGTCCACAAATAACTTGATTTATCAAGGTTGTGCGTGCAGTAGGAGAACGTAGCTCACATTCCCACAGGATAAAAAAAGACTGCAGTCTTCCTCCCACTCTGACATGAAGTGGTTCTATTTCCACAGTAACATCACTTGTACTACGTCACTATTAGAGATTCAGAGACTGCTGCCAGATGATGTGGGATACTTCCACATCAAGCTACAGATATTAGAAGCACTATTGGATGGACGGCTGCCAGCTCCCACTCCTTCTATCTTACATTACAGATGTTCTCCTACTTGAGAATAAATATAGCTGTCAGCTTATTGGAAACCATAAAAGTCTCTTTTCAGAGCTTTAATGATGACAACCTAAAGAAAGGTTGACAGGAGTATGACAGAGATACTCAAACCTGGATAATCTGTTTCAAGAGAGTTGAAGATTGTGGCTGCGTTGCCTGCTTAGTTAATGATTTGAGGGTACGACAGCATGTGGGTGGACAGTACACAAACATGCATTACATTGCACTATTCCCTTTTCTGCCAAAATAAGTTACAGTAATGTGACAGATTTTCAAAAGTACTCTTGGATTTTCAAAGTATTGTCAGTAGATTAATGACAGATGGCAAATTTGACATTTTGATTTCTCACATACTGCTTATCAGAAAGACACAGGTCATTAGCATTATTGTTGTTGTCATATGTACAGTTGTGCTGTGATATACAGGTCATTAACCTGTACAATGTTATGTTAGTCAGCAAAAAAAAGTAAGTAAAAACACTTATTTTAAGGCAGATGCTGTACAAAACCAAATACGGACTATAAAAAATATTATTAAGGATTATATTTGGATTTATGATTATCTTAAAGTTGTGTGTGTGTTTGGGTTCCCATATCCCTTACAGAAATGTGACCTAACAGATGGCAGCTTTGCAATGTGCCTGAATGAAAAACTAATTCTCCATATTACATATTACAATTATTTCATATGGTCCATTTAATCTAGTCCATCAGCGCTTCTAATGTGTATCAATACTGTTGCCTTTGATTGAGTTTTCATACAAATTGTGCATTTCATTGAAAATAAAACACTTGAATTAGTGCCCACTCTTTCCCCCACTGAACAAAAAAAACTGTCAATATTGTTTTGTAAGTCAACACAAGTGCCAGTCTAATAAAGGTCCATAGACAAATACTGTTTTATTGACAGTTCTTTACACGTTTCATACGTCAGCAACTCTCCATCCCACAGTCAATAAGTCGGAAGTGATGCAGTTTCTTCATCTTGTGGGCACGAAGGGATCACCCTCACATTATTTAGCTTTGTGTAGTAAGTGTGTAGGACTGCTGTATTCAGTCCTTTATATTTTACCAGGTGTCTGGGTTACTTGCGTGACTGTAAACGTGGTATCCCTTTATAGTGCTTGGAGCTCAGACTGCCTCTGCCTGTGAACACGCTCCCTCCCACATGCGTTTTGTCACTGACGTGTAGGAGGGTGTTAGTACTCCGATATGAAAACTCATGGAATTCTGCCGCCAACTTGACGTAAGCCACAGATGGCGTTGTCTCTTCGTCAGAAGTTAAATTCTAGCTGGTGCCCTCTGCTACCAAATCCCACTGCCAGTGAAAAATTGCATCAGACCTGTTATATTTCATGCCGAACTGACAGCGGAAAGCAGCCTGGTATTAAGTTTACTGCTTGCCAGTGTTTTGTCAATCAAGGAGCTAGAAAATCCAAATCTGGGCAAAGGTGGGTGGCAGGATGGTACCGAGGTGGAACGAGCACAAGGCAACCACCAGGGCTAGTCTGAGACACCTGTCAGCTGAGCAAAGATTGCCACAAACATTCCCATCGTTAAGCCTTAGCATCTTAAAATTGGAACAGTCCTTTTCAGCATCAACACTATGACAAACGTTAGTTGTTAAATAATACTGGGACCCCTAATGTTTTATGGGAAAGCACTGACTTTGTCATGTAGGACAGAATTTGGGTTTTTTATCCCCATGTCACAGCTAAAATCTAATTGCAATTAGAGGAGCTTTATCTTATGAGATCTCTATAGCCTGCTATGACTGTTGGTGGTCGGTTTACTCAAATGCTCAACCTACTCATGCCGATAAAATTATATTGCAAGGTATTCTCTCAAGTGATTTGAAGCTAAGTACAGAAACTATGATGTTAAATTAAGAGACCTTATCTGCTGTGTGTATGTGTGCTAAGTACATTGTATCTTCCAAAAGGCTGTTGGATTAGTAAAATAGTTTATATTCTGGAAAAGGTCAGCCGTTCAGAGAAGTGTTTTATTCCTGTAAATCAGAGTGATGTTACCAGAGTCTAATCAGGATGATCTTCACTGTTCACAATTCCTTTCTCTGAACTTATGCAGAAGAATTTATTTTGTGGTATTAGGTTTTTGTCATATTCGTGCCACATGGATTTCACTCATAACTCATTTTGATCAGCTTCTCAAAAGGTTACATTTCCTGTAAGACCCAAATCCACATACGGCTGCAATTTCCTGGCAGCACACAACAGGATGTCCATGCACCTTTTATGGCTAAATTCCCAGACTCCCAACATGGTGGTCGGAAACTAAAGATATTAGTTAGCAGGCTACAAGCACCACTTCACACCTTGAAGCATACTCGTGTTCAGCTCCTCTTCCGTTACCAATCACGATGATGTTGTTTACCATTTCAATGCACTTTTGAATGAAATGGGTGAGGTGTATTAATGTTATCCATTTCGTAAACCAAAGCAAGGGTGACTTTGAATGACGTGCGTATGATCACACTTGAAAAGCACATCGGTGAAAAGAGATGGTGTTTTCCAAATTTATTTGGAAGGGTCAACAGTTTCTGCCCCATCAAAACTCATGAATGTGTTAGGCACATGGAAAACACTTCAGAGGGCCACAGTGATTTTAATATTCAGTTTATTACGCTTTTCCTGTCAGCCAATCACAGGTTGTGTGAAGGGGTTCAGTCCCTTTAACTTTTCACTTGCTGGCTTAGGCAGAAGACATGTAAATCAGGATATCCCTTAGACAATTTTGAATTTGAGATATAAGTGTAGGACCCTTGGAAATTTTAATGTAATCATTGTGTTCAGTGAAAATGTAAAAAGATGAATGCGCTTACAATTCTTTGAGGAATGCGACAACGCTGTGCGAGTAGTTTTATGTCTTGGTTATACCTGCAGGGTTTTTTTCTATTGTTAAGTGAACATATTTAGAAGTAACAGTTCTTTTAAATAATGTTATGCCATTTATAACACAAACACGCCTGTAAATCAATTCCCTTTCAAAATCTTGAAAAACAGGTCAATTCAAATATTAAAATATTGTTCAGTTCAGCATGAGATCCAGGGAGCAACAGGTCAACCCATACAGGTCTGTGCATCACTGGTCAGGCTGCTATTTGAGATACAGAAAACCTGTGACATCAGATTAGCCTACATGTGCTCAGAGTACAGATTCAGACTTGTTAACTTGCCTGGCACCACTACAGTGGGCATATATCGCCCTCTGCAGGCCAGACTCACTTTTGCTCTAAATAGATACATTTTGAATAACTGCTTTGTAAAATACACCTGACTAATTAGTTATTTACTAGCAGCTAATTTCTCTGCTAATTCTGAATAACATTGTAGGAAATAAATCCGATATAACCATTCATTTAATTTATTATTTTTCAATTAACATTTACAAAAAGTCAAAGGTTTACAATGTTCAAAAGCAGTCACCATATGGTAACAGTGTTTTAACAAATGCATGTAAAGTGAAGAAAGAACAGCCCCCATGTACTTCTTACTGATGTTAACTAAGAGGGACCTTTCCTCCGTTGTGCAAAAATGGATAGGACTCAAGAATAAAACTGATTTGTCGTAGTGTCAGGGCTGATACTGTGGTTGACAGCTTACATATCAGGTGGTTACATTTGTGGCAACAGGCACAGTCCCACAAACAATGACAGATCAGGGTTGTTGATGGAACAAGAGTTAATAGGAACATTTTAGAGGTCAGTAGTGACCACAGGGGTGACCCCGTGAATGAGCAACGTTGGGCCCAGGTCTTGACTCAACAGGTCCACGTGGTGCAGGTAGGCACGGTAACGACTTGTGTCTGCTGGTGGCCGCGGCAAATACAGGAAGCGCACAGCAGGCTGAGGGGCACTGTGTCTGCGAATCAGATTGTTGACGGCCCAGATATATTCGTCTGTCAGCTGGGCAGCATTATTGGGAAATGTTTGGATACCATCTTCCTTTTCAGCTTCCTCGTGCCTCTCCCTCCTCTCCTCATTCTGTGTCCCTCCCTCCTTTCCCCTTTGTCTTTGCCAGTGCAGCGCCACTACCTGGTCCCACGCCACCATCTGCACGTGAGCCGAGATCCTTAGCTCCTTTAGCATCACCCGGAGCTTCGTCTCCTCCTCTTCCTTCAGACTGCAACCAGCCTCCACACACAGGAAGAGGCGGAGTTTTGCCTGGCTCCAGGCACGGGTCTCCTGCAGCACGCAGGCCAGCTGCAATAGGAACAGCGAGCAGATGTCGACATAACCGCGGCTGTCTGGTCGAAGGAGATTCAGAGGCCACACATCGACAAATGGCCCTGTCATGTTTCGGTGGCCCCCGATCTTTCTTCCTGACCCAAAAACCTCCTTCCGACTGAACTGGTTGAAATAACGAGCCAGTGTCACATTCTTCCCCATTTTTACAGCGTCAGCAATCACGGACACATATTCCTCTTCCTGAAGGTCTTTGGGTTCCTCAGCTTCCCGCACACTGGGGAAGAAGGGAAAGCGTTGCTCTCGGGGGTCTATGGATGGACTCGCTGCATCCAAGCCATAGCCTGTCAACAGGAGACTTTTGCCTTGTAGGTGGTCTTGAGGGGTGCAGTCATCATAGAAACCCAGCACAAGGGTGTTTGGCCTCATTCCGCCTAAATGCAAACTGATTTATCAAATGTGTGTTTTTGGAAAATAACTGTAGTAATAATACACCTAGTTCAATGACCAACATCACCATACAGCAATAATGTAAACCTGCCTACCAAAGCCTGTGATGAAAAGCAGGTTCTGAACTCCGTGTCGGACAGAGTTAGCCAGGGTAAGGTTGACAAACGCCTTGATGTTCAGATGGTCCACTAGAGACAGCCAGGAGTCATAACGGCTCTGCAGAGGATCAGAGGGCAACCCATCTGCAGAATCACACAAAGAGACAGACAAAATGTCAAGTGCGTGGGAAAGAGAACCATCTCATTTCTTCAAGGGCTGCATGTGTTTGTTATAAGTTACCAGTGAAAGCAGCTCTCTGTGTAAACCAAAGGCTGCTGTATATCTGGGAGCATACGTTGGTAAAAGTGTGACTAATTGGAGAATACTAAGCTTAAGGTTGGACTGCAGAGATGGAGTTTAGGAAGTTTACACGTATATTTTGACACTTTTCCCCTTAAATGTTGAAAACTTGCCAACATTGGAATTCATTGCAACTGATATGAATTCAAGCTTAATGTGTTCCTTATAGCCTTTGACAAGGCTGGAACTACCATCTTTTTTTAAAACAGCGAGTTTTTAGTTTAGACTAAAAACTTAAATTTTGGGTGATTAATTAAATATATCTATCTCCTACAATTCTTACCCAATAAACCAAGCTTTACATGTCCCAGTACATAGAGGCCACTCTTCTTCAAGTCATTAATGAAAGTCATGAGACCTGTACAGCTGCGAGGGTTTGCCACCATCAGCAGCACCTGGGGCCTCCAGAACTTCACATGGTCCTTACGCACATCCAACAACAACAAGTATTTGCGCACCTGAGTGAATTACAAAAAATGGGGTGAAAAAGAGATGTGATGACCTTGCAGCTTATTGTTGCTTCATGTGAAAAAGATGTTTTGCACCTGGTGGAAGATCAGAGCCTGGCTGATGTAGCCCCAGTTGCTGATGGGACCGAGGTAGTGGATAAGCATCAAGAGCAGCAGCATAAAAGCTATGCTGGCAAATGCATAAATGGCATTAATCAGGAACATCATGACCAGGCAGCCAAGAATGCCCAGAGTGCAGGTATGCCATGTAAAACAACGAAATGAGGGTCTAAAAAAAAGAAAAAAAAAAAAAGAAAAAAGAGTGACAGATTATGGAATGAAGATGACCTTTTCGAATGTGATTTAAATCCCAAACAGAAAACTTATCTTCAATGTCCTGTACTATACCTGAAGTTTGGGGCAGAAGCCCATTCGAGAGCCAAACATGCCAAGTTCACAGCAGCATAGACCAACAAGAAGAAGATAGTCACAACACCAGCGATGGTGTTCAATTTACCAGCAAACAGCACCACCTAGCGAAATGAAAAAAGAACATCAATTTGGCTTTACATTCAAAACACCTCTTACAGAATAACTGTATAATAAACCCGATGATCTCAAAGACCTGGCTGCAGGAGATTTGTCAGAATGACCACCTAGTAATTATTTGTTCATTTAATTTTAGTACAGAAAAGGGACAAAAATCTAAATAAATATTTTGTACTTTGTGCTGCTTAGATCTCATCCAGGTTGGAGTTATAAACATAGATAACAATTCAAATGTGTAACAATTCTAGCAATAAAAGTGAGCACGCTTTGGCACACACACATTACATTAGTGTTACTGAGAACAATAATACAAACAATATAGCTCCCATGTCTAAACTACACTAGTAGCTTCAGAGCTCTGGATGTCTCTTGACCCCAATACAAACCACCATGATAAACAGCTCGACTGGTTTAAATTACAGCTATACTATATACTATATACAGTCCATGACTTAGCTGAAAAATAATTTATATTTCTGAATTATTCCAAACTTCATGTTTGAAATATAAAACATAACAAACCTTGCTATCTAGCTACAATGCTGATGCTAAGTAGCCTCAAAGTGAAATCAAGAGTTCTCTTACTAGTATAACAGTGCAGCACCCTGTTCTGTCTCTCTGGCAGGCAAAACATGCTTTTAGTGCTCTTCATTTGACAAATTAGACAATCTGAAGCAGAGCACACCATGATGACAAAATCTTTTGCACTGCTGAGTGAGAGGTGAATAGTGAATAGTTCAGCCACTTCACTGTACTGTACTCCGGGTGACGAAGGGCTCACTTTGCCAAAAGGCTGGTACCTGCAGCCGTACAGTCCCTTAACAAGGTGACTCGCTGGAGGGAACTAGGAAGTCTTGTTCTCATGTTGTTTTGCCTGAAGTTGTTGTTGTACTTCATATATTTCTGTCTATGATTGTTGTGTGATGATGTGTGTAACGTGTACTGCTGATTGAAGTACAGTGTTGTGAAAAGTAATTTTCTCCCTGGGAACAATAAATTCTAACAAAATCTGACACTTATCAATTTAGATGGTCAGCTGCTAATGTATCTGCCTCAGTTCAAGCTCTTTACTTTTTACCTTCACCTCAGGGCAGAACTGCATTTTCCAAACCATCAACACATTTACAAAAATGCACGATATGATTATGGCATTATGTTCAAACTTTGTCCACTTCATCTTCCTTATTACTGAAATAGACGCCGCATATTGTTCTGTTGTTTAACATCAATGTAATGTTGTATTGCTACCGTTTCAGCTTTCTACTTTAGCCATCAATAAAGGAGGTTATGGCTAGCTGTCAGTGGTAAAAAATATCAACTTGTTCACAACACGACTAGGTCACTAATCTAAAATGTGAAAGAACATTATGAACAGGAAAGGGTTGAGGGTAAGGGACAGAGGAAAACTCTCCTACCTGTACAAGCAGCCAGGAGACAAGCACCGAGGCCCAGGGGTTTCCACTCCGAGAGGTTTTCCTCGCCAGAGCCAGGACACCACCTGTAGAGATTTAGATCATTTCAAAGCAAAGTCACTCTGTCGGTTATTGCTCATGGTCCTAAGTCAGATAAACAACTGAGTCATCCTGCACTTGTCCTTAAACCAAACACACAATGAAAGGATTTTTTCTTCTTCTCAGAAACTCAACACTGCAAGCCATCTGTTGTCAAACGATGCTTTCCAAATGAACATGCCTCCACTAGGAAAACGAGACATGATGAAATTAATAACAAGTGTCAATGTCTCACATTTTAAATGGAGGCCTCTTTCAACAGATGGTTGAATATTAAAATGTTGACTCAGCTTTATAGAGTACCAGCTGGAGTTGGATATGCTTTCATATACTCTGGATCAATTATTTAGCCCTGATCATAACCTAAACACGCAGGATTAGCAATAAACAAACAGTAATTTGATATGTAATTCTTAATGTTAGGGGACAACAGGCAAAACAAATTGCAAACAGGACACATGCTGTTCAAGAATCTCACCAAACAGGTTGTCTTTGGACAGGGCATACAGGATCCGGGAGGCTCCTATCAGGTTACTCGTTGCAGCAGACACAGAGGAGGAGTAAATCCCAATTGTCACCATGGGCGGCCATATATTGATGTCTCCCAGGAAACTGTAGTCTCTTTGGAGAAGGTAACTAAAGATAATAGATAAAACTAAAAATATGAAATGAGTCAAAAAGAACTAAGAAACTCCAAGTGCTTTAATGCAACATCTTCTTTTGAAAAACAACCCATTAAATATTTTGGTGACCTTCAGCTTTTTTGTGCTACTATTTCAGTAGGTTTTATTGCGTGTCTTACCGGTCACAGGACCACGCAGCCAGAAGACTTAGCAGATTGTATGTGATGAACGTTATAACAACAGCTGCAAGCGTTCCTCTTGGGATGGAATAGCTGGGGTTTTTCAGGTCGCCTGGAAAACACAGGAGAAAAGTTAAATCTTCAACAAAACCAAATGTAACAACACCTTATTGAAGTTCAGTCAAAGTTTGGCATTCCTCAAATGCGTACACTTGTACTGTGTCTTAAAACAGGGGCCGGATCAACCAAAGTCCATATTTCTAAAACTGTCTTAATTGGTTGTTAAAAGGCTCCTCTCCAAATGTTGCCGAGAGATGCAGCTTTATTTGTAGAACACAACTGGTGTATTCTTCTCGACTCAGAAAATATCATGGGGCCATGTTGTATGAAAAACAAGTGTTTTCGTTCAGGTGGCCATTTGTCACAGGTCAATACATCACATGAAGTAAACAAAGTCACTGCAAGTAATTGAAAAAAAATTAAATTCAGGCATAAATTACAATTACTGTTGTTAGCAGCTGCATATGCTGTTCATCAAATTGCATAGAAATAGATATGTATTATGTACTTGACAGACCATTTGCCCATCATGTGTCAAAGTTAAACATGACAGCTTATATTGTAAAACTTATTGTACTGGTATTGGTACTGTATTTTGTTTTGTGACCGTCGTAGGATTCGGCCCTTGAACTGAAACAAAGCTGAGGGTTCCTTCCGTCTTAAAGTGACGCAGTCGCTTTAACAATTTATTTTATTTCAGTTATTTCAACACCATCGTACCTGACATGTTGGAGCCTGCCATGATTCCAGTGCAGCCGTTGAACATGACAGCGAACACTGTGGCAAAACTCATCATGGCGCCAGTGGTGTAGTCTACTGTATAATTGGCTGGAAGGAGTCACAGGAGGCTTGATCATTCTTACTTATCAGGAATCACTTCTAAAAACAGTGATTATCAACATGTTAGGTTCATTTTTTCTATCTTCTGCTTAAATAATCAAAATGCTCAATTAACAAATAAGAGAGGTTGGGTTTCTTTCATACAGGCCCAACATTGGGGCCCATTTAAATAGGTTAAATATTATCAAAGCCTATAAAATGTCCAACCATGTCATCTGACAAAATGTCCAACACTTACGCAACAGATTGCCCTCCAGGGTGTGAAGCCGGAAGCCAGAATAATTGGCCGTGCTCAGGCTGGTACTGTTTAGACCAGACCTATCTGGCAGGATCACCACAACGGGCGCCACAATGAAAAAACTGATGAAGATAGAAGCCAGGACTGTCATGACTATGATGAAGATTATAAAGGCGGCTTTGGCATAGATGTGGGCTCCCACCTGTAATGAGAAGCCAAAATTAAATTAAGGAACCGCTGTCACACATCACCTAGGACCACTGTAAGTGTCATTGTCTCTAGCAAATTAAAACTACATGCGATAGATTTTGATTGTAAGTATTCACTGATAACTTTCCTTTAGCACCACCATTCACACTCGTAATGAGTTTATTTCTAATGGTGGCACAATAAATAAATAAATTTGTGTTGTTTCCATCCAACACTTTTACATTATACAGTGTAATCAATAACACATGCTGTCAGCAGGGATTTAGAAATTGTGTTTTTAGCTAAACATAGTAAATTCCATCCATTTGTAATAACCTGAGTTGACAGAATGTATCTTAAAGTAAAATGTACTTAAAATTAAGTAAAATGAAAACAATGAAGTCTCACCAAGCAGACAACAAAACACAGGAAGAGAAGGGCAGTGCTGTAGAGCAGAGACCACCAGTATCCTGAAGGCAACACCTGATGAAAACCTGCAACAGCTTCAGCACCCTCTGAGGGACAGTAAAACAGGGTTAATTAATATAGCAACATACTCACATGCCTAGATGTCCCATCAAGTCATAATGGGCCTTACTTTCTGGGACACCAAAGGCCGACATGATGGCCTCGACTAGACCCAAAACGTAGAGAGCACTGCCACACACATTGGCAAAGAAAAACATGATCCCGATGCTGCCACCAAACTCTGGCCCCAGGGCTCGGCTGATCATGTCTGGGAATCCAAGTTGAGGAATTTCTGACTCCAGATTCTTAAATGTAAACCATCTAAGTCTGGAGACAATATCTTACCTTAATAAAGATGAATAAAGGTCGACCACTGGTCAGATTTAGGGAACCTGTGCCATTAGTGGGTAAATCAAAGCAAAATCATGGTGAGAAACTAAGAGCAGGGAGATTTTTTTTTTGGTCAATCCATTAGTCAGGCTTAATAACAGAGACACCCAAGTGGGGCTTTTAAGCTACAGCATAAGTCTCATAAGGATACAGTAAGCACCTCCAGCATCTAAAGCCCCATTTGTGGCGATGGCACATACAGAAAGCACCGTCATCGTGATGATCAAGTAGGCCACAAGGAACATGGCAACAGACTGGTAGAGCCCTGCTTGACCCACAACAAACCCTGCAACAGGTAGGAGGAAATCTTATTTATAATGAAGCCAAGAACATTTTTCTAACAATCTATTATATTATTTACACAACAGGTAGAATAAAGTGGTGCTAAAATGATTAGCTCATTAATTACCTAGAAAAAGTTTTATTAATTGTTTCACTCACTAAAAGAAAAACTATCAAAGCTTGCAGCTTCTTAAATTTGAGAATTTGATGCCTGTCATTGTAAATGGCATATATGTGGATTTTGGACCGTTAGTTTAACCAAACAAGCCAACTGAAGATGTCCCCTTGGGCTGATAATGTATTTGACTAGCTAACTATAAAAAAAAATAAGGCATAGCATTTGACATATTTGTATTTTATCAAGGCTCAATTGAATAATTCAGAAGCCCCAAACTGGATTGTTACACCTTCTTGTAAGCACTGACCTAACAGCTACTGCCAAAAAAAGGAAGGACCCCCTTTTTCCCCCCCAGAAAATGTATTGTGTTTTACTTCAGTCCAACGTGTTGTTTTTAGGAGATGTTCATGTTTGTCCTCCCCTGCTCACCAATTCGCAGGAACACGACGACGCTGAACATGGACAGTAAAGTTGGTGTGACCACGCCAAACACCACCCCGAGCTTCCGGGCGGTTTTGTCCTTGGGCCGTCGGTTGTCTCTGCCCGCCTTGTCGCCGCTCTGTTTGGACACATCTTTGGGCTCCGGGCCGGTGCTGGTGGTGAGTCGGTAGTGCAGGAGAGGAGCCTTTTCTGACATGGCAACGATGCACTTTCAACCGCAATGGACGCCCAACGTCTGTTCTGTAGCTAAGCTGACATGTGCTAACGTTCGAAACAGCGCGTAGCTAATTGAATGGCCGCCATTAACCTCCGGACCTCCCCTCTACCAGCCTGGCTCACCTTGTGCAGGTAATCACTGTTTGTTAATGAAATAATGACGTTGTTTCCTGTAACGGACTTGTGCAATCAGTTACAGTGTCTCCTTGATTAATCCACCCCAAAAATGTTTTATATTGGTTGACAGCATTAGCAAATAACTAGCCCAACTAAAAATAAAATAACGACCTACCTACCGACCTAATCAACTAACCAATCAAATAGATAAATTAGTAATTCAATAATTAAATTTATGAAATATGAGTTTATTGCATAGTATAGGCCTGCAAAGATTTTGTATCATAAACCGCATTGTATAGGTATTTACATACAGAAATCCACAAAGACACCTAAAATAAATGTCCTGAAACATTGCAACCATCTTCAGCAAACCAATAACCTTTCAAATTAAAATGTAAACAGGGGTAGGATCTAAACCTGCCCACTAAATTCATACCAGAAAGGTATAGAAACCCTTTCTAGTCTCCATTATTCTACAGTGATTGTATTTGATCAGTAGCTATGATTTTTATTTAAATTCAGCTAATGTGCAAGGACTGTCTAACAGTATTTGCATCACAAAAACATGAATCCAATCCATATGACTTTTTGGTTCTGGCAACGTGATAAAGCTGGACAACAACCTTTGACCTGAAACAACATTTGGATTATAATAATTTTGCATCCAGTGAATACTTGGAGAAGCTGCCTGTAGAGGCTACATTCCAGAAAGAAAGGATACCTGCCTTTTGGCAGATTGTAGGCTTGTATTGGTTCTATAGGCATGCTACCAAATTTAAAGTTTCTCCATTGTCAAGTAGAATGATGAAGAAAAAAAAAAGCTTGCCTTTCTGTCATGCATTAATTTGTCCATGATGCTCATCATTGCAGACACGTTGCTGTTTCATTTCCCTATATCTCTCCAGCTGTAGTTCCTCTTAATGGCCAGCAGAGAATGGTGTATTTCTACTTTTTGAGGAGTGAGTCTGCTCATCACACTCTACGACAGACAATTTTTCACACATTTTGAGGAAGGTAACAAAGTGATGAGAAAATCCAAATCAGTCCAGCTGTTTTGTTCTGTTGGATTTTCATTATTTTCCTATTGACCAAGGGCCCCCAGTTTGTGAAGAGCATTGGGTCCACTAAAGATGTTCGTATGTCACTGAGAAGTGCATCTCTCTTTCAGGTCAACCATAAACCACTCCAGTTTGCCTGAGATCAGCAGGTTGTAGTTCAGCAGGACTGTGCTGAGACTCTGGGTGCTTCGAGGAACACAAGTCAGTTCTGGACTCACCACCGGCCCCTGCTGATCCAAACAGAAAACACAACATTGAAGATGGTTTCAGAAAAGTAACACCTAACATAGATAGATTAGACTATTTACTCATATAAACACTATAAAAACTGATTCTTGACAACATAAATCCACAAATTAATGTCCCAAATTTTAGGATATTATGTAAAACTCAGATCACAGGACATCCATCTTGCCCTCTATCTCACTGGGAAAGAATGCACTGCTATCTTCTTCTTGTCCTGAGGAAGGAAGGCGTGGGGTCACACAACATAACATCATCACTTCCAGGGCACAGATATTCCAGAAAGCCACCGATTTATGAGAAAGCAGGATATTTCCACACCAGAGGAAACCGATAACGCCTCTGAATCAGATGCGAACGAGTAAGAGAGAAGCCCATCAACACGTTTTCACTCACTTTGTGTGAAAGTTCATCAACACTCTGATTAATTTTTCTTGGCTCTGGCTATTGTGAAGTGTTTGTGTGTGAGTGACGAAGACAGACTGAGCCCAGTTGTTTGGTGATTTGCAGGTCAAAAGTCATCCATATGTTAAAATCAAAAGTGAAAGTTTCTTTGAAGCCTTGCTTTTTTGAAAAGCTTTTTATTGTCTATAATGATGTGCATTTTGGACCTTCTTAACAGTGAAGTATAGCTATTTAAATGTTTATATGTATCCAAGACATCCAGAAACATATTCATTTCTTTTGACCAACAAATTACCAAAATCAGTGCTTACTGGGAGTGCTGTTACTGCTGTTTGCATGCGGTTTGTCACTGTGACTGCTTCTTACACTCAGCTGAAGGTGTGTGAGAATGAACAGGTAGTTGTTAACGTTGTTCTCCAGTCTCTGCAGTGGCGAAGCGATACATCCTGGCTGGCTTGAAGCCCTCACAACCTTCACACTTTCAATAAGGAGCCTCAGGGATGCAACTATGTCTCCTCTCCTGTCCTGGTGCTGCGGTAACACACACACATACAGAAGGAAAAAAAGAGAGTAATGAACCATGTTCTTAGAGGATGTTATTAAAGACAAGAGAACCACTAAAAGCAAAAGTAAGCAAGTAAGAAATCCATTGCTGAAGAGGATTTTGGACTCATACATATGCAAACATACTGATTTGTTTCCCCAAGATTCTACATGAAGCTCAGTGCAGGGTAGCTGAACTGGTGTGGAGATGTTCAAGCCACTGCAGCTGCTCTGCAAGGGAGGAGACATGGAAGAGACAGGTGACAGACATTGGACAAATAGGTGGACTACAGAGAGACAGGTGGATGGGAGACGGGTAACAACAGACAGAAAGGAGGATTAAATACAGCAGGAGAAAAGGAGCCAGAGAAATGTTTGGAAAGAGAGACACAGTTATATCCTCACCAGTGCTCTCTCCATCTCTTCTACTATATTCATAGCCCTCCTGGCGCCTTTATTACACACAAATTCTATGGGTTTGCTCTCAGCATCCCACACCTCAGAGGCGACCATACAGAGCAGCAGGAGACCTGGACCAACACAGAAGCACACACTGAAGCTGAGGTGTCACAAGCCAGCTTGTTGGGCTCATAACAAGAGCATTAAAACCCTCACAAGTCAAACTTGTTAGGCTCACTACTCACCACTTAACGCCATGCCCAGCTTGGCCATTCCCGAAAAATCCACATTCGTTCCATTAAGAAATGTGCCAGGTGGAAAATGCCTTGTGTCCACTGCAGAGGAGCTGTGTGTACTTTTTGTCTTCTCACCACTTGGTTTCCCACTTTCTCATTCAGTAGTGGGATGTGCGAGTGTTATCTGGCCTGAGAGCAGGATGCGCTCCAATTTTCCTGCTGCGCAGCATAACAAAATGTTATTGACAGAAAATGGCATTTCATTGATTTTAACAGGGCTGTTTTGCTTCTCATTTGGCCAGCGTTGGGCATTTAGGGGGACAGCATGCGTGCTGACTAAAAGGTTAATGATTTATTATTGTGAAAGACTTCATTTACACAGCTGACATCAAATCCAGTCACTACTGCTGGAGGCTATTTACTTTTTGTCAAGGTTTGCTCTGGCCAATACAGGTAGCAACTTGGGTTCATATAATTCACAAAATTGGTATTGGTGTCCACAGTCCACATACAGCAGGAGGATGTGGGTGTGTATCCTGTTTTTGGTGACTTGTGAAAATAGTGGGGGTGTATTTAGGATTTCAGACACCCACAATCCTATGTAAGGTTGTTGGTGTGCCAGCAAGCCAGATTGTTTTCTCATTTACGTTCACAGAAGCTTATTGAAAATGTCCAAATTGGGTTAAGATTTTTATTTTGTAACTTTCTTTTGTAATAAGTACACTTATGTTTTGACTATAGCTGTTTCATGTATTCTTACAGACGTGTGGTCACTGCAGAGAGGACATGGTGAAATCACTGCCAACGTGATCACCCATCTGAGGATCGTTTAATGGCCTTACTTACTGTGTTTATCACCCAGGAGAAGCGAACCAGCGGGTTTCACCCGTGACGGCGACGGTCCAATTCAATTGCCATGTGGAGGAGGTATAATAGTATGTCAAAGACATGGATAAGAGAAAACACGGGGGAATGCACCATCCGTCCTCGTTTCAGACACACGTGCTCAACTCCCATCACCCCAGCCTGGACACTGACTGAGCCCCTGCCCTCTTCTATTTGTGCCCAACCTGGTTATTAAGGCGCATGACGTCTATTAGACCCCAAGAGTACCTGCGTGCGCGCGCGTGTGTGTGTGAGTGTGTGTTGTCACATACAAGGAAAGAGAGAGAGAGAGAGAAGGAGATGCAGACAGAGAGACACAGCATGAACACTAAAGACAGGTTTTCTTTTTCTCTCTCCTACCCTTCTCCTGTCTCTGCAGACATTCCCTACCGGCGTTAATTAAGACGAATGTGCGCTGCGGCTCCGCAGATAATGACCGGAGCGCCCGGGTTTCTGCACACGAGGAGGAAACTGCAGGCCATGGCACTGACGGTACCCGCATTGCATCACGGACACGACACCCGGTACCCCGCTGTCTCCCTCCCACCTCAACTGGAACCGACGAGGAGACTGTAGCATCTTATCACATAGTTTCTTTGCCTCCCAATCCGATGCGGGCGCGCTCTCAGACGGATAGCTGTTGTCGCTGCTGGTCTCCAAAGGCAGCCAGCAGCTCCCCGTTCCGCCGTGCGCTGCTCTGGAGGCGCGAAACCGGTAATTACGCGCCGTGTTGACAACTTTGGTGCGGTGCTGTGTGGATTGCGCATTAGCAACAAGCGAGTCTCGGGGATCTACTGCGATTTCCGTCCCGCTGGAGTGAAGTGCGATTTCCCCCCCCTCCCGCCACACCGGAGTCATCCGCTGCCCCGATCGCATCATCGATTAAGTGCGTTCTGCAACCTGTAGCTTTGTGCCCCTTTTTTTTCACTCATTGTTCCGCCGAGGCGCAATGGAGGAACACAGCTGACGGTTTTGAATTCGTAGCCCGAGGAGGAGAGAAGAAAAAAGGAGGAGGAAAGCAGACTCAGGGGAAACCGTAAGTACGTTGCAAGATTGATCGCTGTCTCTTTTCTCTCTCCCAAGTGTCAAATCCATGTGTCTCCCGAACTTTGTCCACATCTGGCTCAAGGGCAAATGGCAATTGAAGGTCTGATTGGGTTATGGTGTATTTGCTGGTATTCTGGTGTCATTTTGTGGGTACTGCCGAGTATTATAAATATTTTCTGTCAGGAATGAAACTTGCCACACACAAACAAGAAAGGGACACAGGTGGTTGTACATCTTAATGTTGTACATCAAGGACTCAAGGTCCTTGTAGATGTATTGCAGTAAAATATGTGCGAGAAAATGCACACGTGTATGCCTAGTATGTCAAATTTTATCATTTTTTACTGTACCTTAAAGCCCATGATGAATAATAAAAGGTAAAAAAAAAAGAAGATGTATGGAGATCTGAGACTGATCTGCATAAATTTAAGAAATAACTTTCCCACAATTTAAACAACCTTCACTTAATTCTCACAACTCTAAATGCTTTAAACCATTTATTGAAAATTCACGTGACCATTTTCTTGTGCTTTTTCATCACGTGGTAGTCAATTAAGACAATAAAAACGTTAATAATTCTCTTTAGTGTGACACGGGACAGGAGTCATGTTGTTTTTCCTCTCGGATTTTCGGTACCAAACTGGCCTCCATCCAGAGGTGGGTGGTGTATTTCTAAAGAATCCTGTGGAGATGGAGAGATGTGGGTCAGTGTGCTGGTGCTCGGGGCTGCAGAGCACCCAGTTCCTCTGCCGCTGGGGCCACAGGGCCCCTGCTTGTCTGTGGCTGCCAGCTCCCTGACAAAATGAAGTCGGTGACACTCTTTAACCCTCAGTTACGAGAGAGGGAGATGTGAGGAGACGCTGTAGGCCCAAGGTGCATACGAACCTGAAGTGCATGAATGATGAGACTTGGGAATAAAAAACGTCTGTGAGACGACGCCCCCCCACCCCCCACCCACCATCACTCGTGGTCTCAGAGTCCCTGGCTCATTCTGGTGCCTGTGGTCTAGTGCTTTGAACTGGTTGCCTTGCCAACATCCAATCAGCTGCAGTCTTGCACAGGACCGTTTTATCTGTCAGTCAGGCAGAGGGTTTAACTCCCAGAGGAACTAAGTCTATCAACCTGTAAACGTTCAAAGAGTTTGATATTCAAATGCGTGCTGGCCTGTGACCAGTTCATTTGTTTAATGTGACTTCATCAGTTTAAATCTTGAATTCATTAGTAACCTGCTGTTTTGGTGGCACACGTTTAAAAACAATGCTAGGAATGGGTAAAGTAAGCTGTTTTGGCCTGAAAAAGTTCTGAAATTCCTGAATTTCCCACCCAACTGAAGGCATGACGGATGTTTGCCTGCCAACAAAGCAGCAGTGAATCCTTGGAACAGTGGTTATCTTTCAGGTGTGAGTCTCACTTGGCACCACATCTTTCAGTGCAATAGATTTCACTGCCAGTGAGCAGCACCTCCAAAAAGCCTTTAGTGAGTGCTCACTGTATTGTGTCATCTGAGGAAAGGAGATTATCTGAGAGTGTAACGAACCCTGCATGTGTGAGCTTTTAGTGTTGGATACAATCTCTGTTTTATATTTTTTAACAGTCATTGTTGTGGTGCCCATGAGCACAAGATCTTTACGGCGAAATGCTCCTTATGGAGCTGTTTGGCAGCCAAAAGAAGAAGACTGTGTAAAATACACCTGAAAATGAGGCAATGCATACATTCTGACTAAATCTGTTCTTAGTCAAAGACATTATAGAATACAAATGAATGGCAATTATGGAAAAACTGAGCTCTGGTGTCTGTGAAGAGCAGCGCATGTAATTCACATGATTTTCATACTCATTTGACGACCCTGTGGATGAAGGTATTGCTGGTAGAAACCACTGACATCAGATTTTTACTTACTTTTGTCAGTACGCTGTTATCAGAAAATGTTTTCTCACTGGAAGAAGAATAAAGAAGGAGAGACGAAGAGCGACAGAGGAAAAAGACCACGAGAAAGTAAATGTGAGACAGCTGAAGTCTCTACATTTTCTTCACTTGTTTTTCATGTTATCTGATCTCTCATTCAATAATCACTTATCACACGAAAGCACCAAATACTTGGCAAAAAGAAAAAAACCTGTTAAAAGAGTTGCTGTTATTCCAGATCAGATTGCATCAACATAATAACATTTTAAGGGGCATTTGAGCTGTTTTTACATGTGGATTTCAGTTTATTCATCATGAGGTAGTAGCCCCTGATGGGGCTACAACAGTTGTATGTCTCCTGTGGCTCTAGAAGATGCTTCCCAAAGGCTGAGGAAATCTTGAGTTGGTTTCTGAGACTACATTTTAATAGCCTGCATCACAATTTGGGAACAAGGAGTTTGAAGGACATGGACATAAACTAGGCAGAGAGGGTGTGATTAAATACACTGAGTTGCATTGTGGGAAATAAAAGATCAAATTTTTGGAGCTTGACCGATGCTAGGAACATTGTGTCTTCTGCTGCACTGATTTTGACCATAACTATTTTTAAATGTATCTTACGTGAGACCCCCATCTGTATGAAAAGTGAAATACTAAATTGCTGGAGAGGCCTTTTTAAGAACACCTCACTAAATATAACGACATAAAAATAAAAAATAAAGAGATTTAGAAATATGATCTAAAATCAAATCCAGAAATTATTAACTGATTGTACAAAATACTGGAGCTGCTTCACTTGAAACTACTCATCCTGTTAGGCTGCAGTAAGGCCACGAGGTAAAATGATCAGAAAATATAACCATAGCATATTCAGTTAATTCAGTGCTCTGTATTCACACGAGCCAACACTGAACATCCTGAATGGTTTATTAATGGCAGCCAAAGGTTTGAACGGGGTTACTATAAAGTCACTAATGGGTGCTCAGACACCGTCATCCACTTACTAAAGGGCTGGCCTATTACAAAGCTATTGTAAATATTTCTTTATGACATTGACAGAGCCATAAATCCGCCAACCACAAGCCTCACCCTTGTGAATCACTCATCACACTTGATCAATACAGTGATGACTCAAGTCGGGAGCAAAGGACAGTTGAATGTTTCAGAAATTCCACGCAAGAATAATAAAAAAAAAAGAATTAACCTACACATGATCATCTGTCCAAACAAGTATTTATGACACCGGCTCCTGTACGCACAAAAGCACCACACACACACAAAAAAACCCGAACATCATCAAGTCCAGAGAGAGACAGCAGCACAGTGAGTGGAGGAGGGAGGCGGTGTTTTGCAGTCAAACCACACCAGCGCTGCTGCGAGGCGACAGCCAGCTACTCTCCTCTGGCACACACACACACACACGCGTGCGCGCGCGCTTTGCATCATGCAGTGGGGCTCATGATAAAAAAGAAAAACCTGTTACATGTGATGGCGGGCAGCGCCCCCTCCTCCTGCTCTGCAGATTAATCAGCGGGCGAACTTGCACTTCCGAGAGTCTCGGATCGGGCGTCTTAATGAGGATATTGCAGCAATGGTGAAGGGCAAGGCCGAAAAGCGGACGCTTCAGTACCAGCAAACTTTGGTGAGTTTCGGATGAGGTCATGGATGATGTTTGCCGTCTTGTGTCGGGCGCGCGGGGGCTTCGTGGATGCCTGATCGGCCGGAGAACGGAGACACCGCTGCTTTTGTGTGTCCTGGAGGAGACTGAGCGCAGCTTCTTTTATTATTGAATAATTCTAAATAAAAATCACACAAAACACTCTGATTTCAAGGTATTTTGATTAGCTTCCCCTCTAGTTGCTGCTATGTTGTTAAATGTCCCTCCCTGCTCTCCAGTCATTCACCTTGATCCACAGGTGTTGCGTCACTCTCAGCCTCTGTGTGCCCTACAGTCATAATTAATTCTTATCAATTTAGATTTCACCATACCGTGTCAGATTAATTTGTTCAGCTTGAAGAATTGCATGTATGGCTATCTCTGATCACTTTATGTTTGGCCTAATAGGCCATTATTAAGATGTTAATATCCTTGAAATATAAGATTAGACCCTCCCTCTGCTTACTGAGCTCTGATGTATTTTGCTTACGTCCTGTGTCTCCCTTATCGCCACCATTTCTCCTGCAAATCTTGTCCCTCTTCGTGCCCCCTCGTCTGTTTCTCTGTCGTCTTCCCCTCAGCCCTTCCTGGTTGCTAGAGCGGCCTCCTCTACTCATGAACCAAAAGTGGAGTGTTTCTGAATATTAATTGACTCATGCATCAGTTTGCCTCATGTCGTTGCAGGACTGGAAGTGATGCCCTGGAGCACTTCACACAGGGATATCTATATTCAGAAAAGGGGGCATTCAAACAGTGAGGCAGGCAGTCAACCGAACCAGTGAATCCAAGTGTCCTTCTGCCCTGATTTGTGTGTCTGACTGAAGTCATCTTCCTGCTTCCTTTTCTTTCTTCTCTTTGTGTCCTTGCGATCTTGTATTTCCATGTCCACAATCTATCGGTCAGTCCGTGTTCCTGCAGATGCGCAGGGCCCAAGTGATACAGAGGTGTTTTTCTGTTCTTGTTTGTGTGAAGATCGATGCTGCACCGTGTGTCTCAGTGTAAAGATCAATAGTAATGTAAAATGGCAGTCGGAGTCTCTGAGGATTGGGACGTGCTGTCTGCCCCCTCCCATCCTCTGACCATCGCGCTCAGATCAATGACTTCACTCCTTGCATACCAGTCCATTAACCAAAAATAGATGTGTGTGTGTGTGTGTGTGTGTTTTCTGCACATGCAAGCAATTGTGCATCTTGTGTCCTGGTACTTTCTAAGTATAAAGTGGCAGCACTATTCATCAAATACCTTCCCTCAGGTAAAACAAAGCATCTGTGTTTTTCTTCGTTGAAAAAGGGAATGACATGTAGAGATAGATATTAACCACAAACTTAAATCAGATAAGTGATCACGCAGTCTCTCGCCGCTGTAGCCGCGGCCTAAAATTGGATTCTAATGTCGACAAAAGGAGCCTCTGTGTTTTATTGTTTGCCATCAGCAAGATTCAGAGGATTTTCAGTCATGTGGTTGCTTGAGTTTTGGCAGCAGAGAACCACTGGTGCTGTAGCAGGACTGAGCAGATGACAAGGAACAGAAAGAGAAAACATAAAGATCTCTCTGATAACTTCTCCAGGAGGAAGCAGCATGACATTTCTGTCATCTCACAGCTACTGTGGCAGTTTCTGGCAATAATCTTTTTATAGAATCAGCTTCCGATTGACTCTAGTGTTTACCAAGACAATGGAACAAAAATAACCCTTTAATTTATGGCTACTGTTGGTGCACAAGTTTTACAATCAGTGAGCTTTGCTGTGACAATCCATTAAGATAAAATGCAGTGGATATCATAACCGTATCATATAAATGAGGTAACGTCTCAATAATTGATATAATTATATTGCAAATGGCCATGATTACATTTCCCTCTGTGCAAAATCATCCCTAAAGAAAAACAATTATTTGATATGTAAATTACATCCATTCTTATATCGTGTGCAGCAGCACTGATGCTGTGTTTTCAGCCACTGCACCAAACAGATTTCTTGGAAAGCATTCCACTATCCCCACTAACATCACTGAACTCATTACCCAAAGGGAATAGTAAAGCAGAGCATAAACAAGCTATTTATAGCCATTAAGATTTTCACAGATAAAGCAGTGTGTAGAAACTCTTTATTTTAGGCAGGAGGTGTTTTCTGGTTCCTGTGTGGAGATGTAGGAGAGATCCTTTGAGCTGTAACTGACAGTTATAAAGCAACCAGGGTCTGGTGCATGGGTCACTGGCTCCTTCAACTGCTGTCAGGTGCGGTGCATGCTGGGACAGCACAGCAGCAGGCAGTGGCTGTCCGCCTCCCCGGTGTATCGTGGGATGGAGGGATGCAGCTTGTAAAGTGGAAAAGACGCAGTTCAGGGACTGAAAAGAACTAAGACAGAGACAGGCGGTGTTGTGGTGACTTGGCGTCAAAGTGTTGCATCCTTCCATCTCGAGCTTTTTCAAAAGCTTTATTCAGGGGTGTGGGAGGTCTGGATGTGTCACAGGGTTCGCGAGTGTGCATGTGCTTTCTGCTTTCAGAAATGTGGGCAAGTTTGCTCTATAGGTCTTGCATATGCGTTAAGTTTGTTTGTGAGTGTAGGTGGGTATGTACTGCACCTACACACACAACTAAATTTTATTTATATAGCATCACATATAACAAAGTTATCTTAGGACACTTTTTACATACAGTAGTACAGTTCTACATAGCAATGTAAAGTAATAGATGTGGTAATGGTATTGATGCCAACATTAATAAAAGATAATAGCAAAACTGATAATGAGAGCAGTAACAATAATAGCAACAGCGGCTGTTGAGCAGGAACACGGGGGCAACAGGTGCAACCACAGATCCAGACTCTACAGTGCCGGGGCAGTAATACCTGCAGAGAGCAACAGAAGGAGGGGGCGGAGGGGGGGGAGCACACTGCTAGGGGAAGACGTTGAATTAGCATTAATGGGATATGAGTGTGTACACACGTACCTGCCTACACATACGCACTTAAATGAGATGTGTGGTAAGTCTCTGTTGAGTATGCATGCATGTGTGTGTTTGTTTCTGAGCAATCTGCTGCACTTACGATCAACACACACCTCTGAGAAGATTCAATTCTCACTCTTGCTTTTCTTCCCATACGGCTGTGGTTGATGAATATTTAAAGCAGCACTACTGCAACAAAGATGTATGTAAAATACACATATAGTGGTGCAGGAGAAGACAGCACAGTCTCATATTCCCTTTGTGAGACAACAAATTGGCTGCCACAAATAAATGTAATGGAACAATACTAAATATCTAAATCTATTGTATGTCTATATACTGAATACTAGTGCATACATTTTCAGTATGTAGGATAGATACAATTTAACACAGTATTAAGACTGCACATGCTCATATCTGCATACTGTTAGTTTGCACTGTGCAGCATTCAGAGACACAGATTGTCTCGGTGAGAAAACTGGACTGTGAGATCTGTTGCCTCTCTCTTCTCTTTTGTATTGTTGGTCTTTTGTATTGGTGGTGTAAAGTGTCCAGTTGGGTTGGTAAATATGAGCATGCTGTTTGCAGTTTACTTCCATCACGTTAAAGGATTTCTGGGCTTTGAAATTGAAAAACAGCGCTACGTACATCTCATTGCCATTTGGTGCAGCTATCATGAGAAGTGTGCTTGTGCTTTACAAAGAAATTCGACTATCATACGTATCTCTGTGCATCTCAGCATCTTTCTTTCCCTCTGTCACTGTTCCACGCACGCACACACACGCACACACACACACACACACACACACACTCAAGTGCTGTCTCTTCAGGGGGGTCTAGTTCCTTATAGTCAGCATTCTGTCCATTCTCTCACACGGAGGCTGGCGTGAGTCCATTTCAGGTCCTGTCACTTCCAAATAGTGCTGTTACCTGCACACCACGCACTGAATGGGCCACTGCAGAGACTGCACACAGAAAAAAATCTATCTCAATTCATCTGACTGTTAAAATAGACCATGCTCACTGTTCTGTGGAGGGTGTGTTCACGAACAGAAGAGCTTGGCACAGTTGCTCTTTAGAAAAAACAATATACTTAGTACAATATACTACATACATTTATTGTAAAACCCCCTCCGAGGATGTAGAGCCTAATTATTTGTAATAATAAACATTAGTGAACAACTCAGAATAAATAAGTAGTATTTTGATTTAAACAGCAGTGGAAGATGTATTGAGACCCAAATACATCAATATGTTTACTTTATTTATGCAGAATGGCCTTTTATATTATATTATTGTCCTATTATTTATGACTTTTATAAGTATTATAGATGCATTTACATGTAAGCAGATGACCATACGTTTTGTGTTTAAGTAATGAACTAGTGGCTGTAGGTGTCAGCTAGGGCCACCACTATTATTTTTAGAAATTGATTAGTTTTTGTATTATTTATTCTTGATTAATTGTTTACAAAAAATTATAACATTTAGTCTGCAGAATAGCAGAAAATAGTGAAGAATGCTCATAAACAGTCAGAAACCCAAAGATATTGTACTTTACTATCATACATATGGAAACCAGAAAAACTACATAGACGACTTATGAGTTATCAAAATAGTGATCAATTGATCGTAAATAGAGTAAAAATTATTTTCCTCTGAAATAAGGGCAGCTGTGGCTCAGGAGGAAGAGCAGGTCGTCCATTAACCGCAGAGTTGGTGGTTCGATGTCAAAGTGTCCTTGAGCAAGATGCTGTCGACCCCAGTCGCTCCTGATTGCAGGCGCTGCTGCCATTGATGTGTGTGTGTGTGTGTGTGTGTGTGTGTGTGTGTGTGTGTGAGACGGGTGAACAAGGGGCGTTGTGGATAAAAGCACTATATATTGAAATGTAGTGGAGTATTAGATGTGTAGAAATATAACACAGCATGAAATGAAAATACTGAAGTAGCTCAAGATTGCACCTCAGTTGTCAAAATTGCAGTACTTAAAATGTAGACACCTCTTTAGGAAAGAAAATACAATATTGGGCATTGTTTATGTTCACAGAACCATTTACAGACCTTTCAGTGTGTCTTTTATTTCTCTGTTCTTGCTGTTCTGACAGCAACACTCATTTCAAACCTGTTGCAAACGTTTTCTCTCTGGATGAGTGTCATGATGTGTGCAAAACAACCAGCGCCTGCCCTCAAGTCTTTTTCTGACAAGATGCTTGATCCGTCAGTCTCTCTGACATCACCCCCCCACCCCACACGCACACACACACACACACCACCCTCCCCCATCCATTGTGCTGCTTTCTACTAACATGATCATAGTGTGTGTGTCGGTGTATTTTCACTTGTCTGGGTTTCAGTCGCGTGCACAGGTTTGCTCGACAGCATCAAGGTTCTTCATGTTTATTTCACTGGGTGTGTGTGTGTGTGTGTGTGTGTGTGTGTGTGTGTGTGCCCGCACTGACTCATACGTAACTATTCTAAAAGCAGCCTCTGCTACCTATATTAATGCAAAAGCAGACAGCAGGATGAGTCAAATTTGTCACTTCCTCCTCTAATTAAATTTTCAATCTTGTCCCTGGAGGGTTCAGGGCACAGATTAGCCAAGTGCTTTAGTCCTCCTGTTATTCCCCTGCTCTCATCAATACACATCCAGCGTGCGTGTAAGTAATCACACTGCTGCAACAGTATGTAGAGGTTTAAGGGTCTAAAGCATCCATCGTCCTCTCACTGCAGTGATGAGTCCCTTCACTCACACACTGCAGAAGAGATTAAAATCGTATTCTGAATAAGTATTAATAAAAAGCAGGGACGATGAAAGTTTTAGATGTTCAAGTTTTCATCATTAAGAGTGTCAACTGTTTGTCCTTGCTTTTTCCTCACAGTGAATAAATTATCTTGCAGTGCTTTGGGAACTGCCGAATAATAAAGAACTTTTTATCTCATCTGTCGTGCTAGGCTTGCACATGGTCCGACTAAGAAAGGTGGCAAAGTGAGTGATGTAGCAGTAAAGTGGGGGGTCTTACGCAGGAGGAAGTTGGTGGACATGTGGCGCTCTCTCCATGTTACTGGAAGGTTTTCATGTGGTAGGTGCAGCAAGTGGTGCAGTAGAGGGAAACGTAACTGCTGTAGGATAGCTAGTAGTAATGACGGTTGGTGTGTAGAAGTGGTGAAAATAGACTCTACATGAGGTAGATATCGATATCGGCCGATAGTACTTTCTTTATAAAAATAAACTATCTTGTTAGAGATTTTTCTTCTTCTGAGCAATCATACTGGGCGGGATATTTTACTGTTGAAAAATTCTGGTGTAGCTCTAGTGGGCAAATTTGATAAAGTAAATAAAGTCTTTTTTTATGGTATTAAATATGGTATCGATATGATATTGTAGATTTTCTGGAAACTCATTTGACAAATTATTTATAAATAAAATAATTATAAGAGTGTCTGTTTTTGGATAATCTAATGAAATTAATTTCTGACTAATTAAGGTGTTTCATCGCTGTGATGCAACAATGTTGTGAATCCAATGTTTTCATATAGCTGTCACACTGGCCCAACACACATAGAAATATTAAAAAGCTTCAAAATCTCAGTATCTTCATATTGTACCCCTACATTTTACTATCAAATGTAGTGTGGGATCTACATAGTTATATAGGTATAACTGAAGTGTCCTTCATGGTTCTTCATGTTTATTTCACTGCTCCTTAACCATTCCAGTTTGACGAGTACACATTTAGCAAGAGTAAGAAAAAAAGATTTTAAAGCTGAAGGTAATCATCTAAACACATCCTTATTGTGTAACATGCACATCTAATGTTGGGGGAATGTTTTCTTGTATGATATTATTTCTGTTTGGTCATTCCCTCGTTTTCCCAGAATACAGAGACTGAACAAAGCTTAAAGGAGTCTCAGGCTGCAGTTTCTCACCAGATGCAAGATAAACAAGGAGTTTGGATCTTAATTAATCTTAATTTTTAAAGTTCATTTTACTTCTTTTAATTTGTTTCTAGGTGGCAGCTATGACAATTATGGATTAACTAAGGAGATCTTAAGGAGGAGAACTATTACATGAGACATGTCTGATTGATTGACAGGTGACTCAGCTTATCAAAGTCAACCATGACAGCGACCCTTTTCAACTCCACTCAGGCTTTTTCTCCTTTTTGTCGGAATTTGGATTTCAAGTCTATGATAGAATCGGTTTGATGACGGTGAGTTGGACAATCTGTCTTTGACCCCCATTTATTTGTGGTAAACACAGCTTCTTCCCTTGTGAAACAATTTTGCACCAAACTGGAACACTGCTCTCTGTGGACATCATGGTCCATGAAAAACCAGTCAATAGCAGCATGTGGGAGGCAGGAGCTGAACTGGTGTAGAGGGTTGTGATGTGGGAGGTAAACTGACTAATGTAGATACAGAAGTTGGTCATGTGGGAGGTAAACTGGTTACAGATAACAGCTCATTTAACCCGCAGGGTCCCACCTGCTGCTCTCCCAGGGGGGCATACTCCAGATGGCTAGTGAGTGCTTTCACACGGGCTAAAAAAGAAAAAAAGAAGTTAACAGGCCCTGTTTATACTCCCAGTGGGTGTTTGTCTGGTGCTGGTGGTGGGTTCGTGTGTGTGTGTGTGTGTGTGTGTGTGTGTCTATACTGTATGTGTGGGTGCATGAAAAATTTGTTTGCCAACCCATGAGGTTCAGTTTAGCTGTGAATAGATTTAAATTTCCCAGTGTAGTGAGTGATGATAAAATTAGACCAGTTACAAACCAGGAAAACCAACAGTGTCTGTCACTTCCATGCATTACTTCATTGCTCTTCTAAAGCTTTAGAAGTTGACAGATGGGTGTCATTTAATTTAGGAAATACTAACACAGCCATAATGATTCTCTTTTAATGAAGAATTGGGACTGCCCTCGATACTGTTGCCATTTTGGGGGTTTTCAGAGAATGTGAACCTTTTGATTTTTGTATCAAATGTGGCTGTTTTAGTCCTAAAATAGTATGTACAGTCAAAAGTTTGGACACACTTGAATGGGAAAGTGTGTCCACACTTTTGACTGGTACTGTACACTTACTGAGACATGACCTTTCTGATGTCAAATAGTCAAACTGAAACAACCAGTCTGGGATTAGTTTCTATTATGGGGGCAATGATTATTAATAACCTGTGTTTGATGATTTCAAATAAAATGCCTAAAAATTACCTTTCCCTCGTTCTCCAACTCTCCAACAATTGTAAATCTACCTGGAAATTGTAGTGTTTTATTGGTTTCTTCAGGCTGTACCAATAGAAGTGAATCGCAA